>NC_069450.1:1235434-1242561 GCF_026875155.1 Cherax quadricarinatus | reverse complement strand
ATGGTTTCTTTAAAAAGTCACTTGCCTCTCTAGGCTGGAATATTGTGTACACTAATAGTACCTTTCAAGGCAGGTGAAACTGCAGATTTGGTGTATGTTTGGAAAACTTTCACTGTACATGTAAGGTCAGTCAAGCACCTTAACGACTAGAAATGTTTGAAGTTCCTTAACCTGTACTCCTTGAACCTCAGGCGAGAAATAGGCATCATAATTTAATCCTGGAAAATTCTAGAGGGACTGATCCCAAATCTTCACACGGAAATCACTGCCTACGAAAGCAAAAGACTCAGCAGATGGTGCAACATACTCCCAGTGAAATACAAGGGTGTTGCGAAAGCACTACGAGAAAACAATAATTTTCAAAGGTTGAAAACTGTTCAACAGCCTCACCATCATATAGTGGATTACCAATAGACTCCTGGTTGTTTTTAAGAGGGAACTGGATAGATTCTTAAAGTCAGTACCTGACCAGCCCGGCTGTGATTGCGTGTGACTAGCAGTAAGAGCGTGGTGGATCAGGGTTGCTACTGGTCATGGACTGAGCGGCAGGGGTGTTTGACCCCCGGAACACCCTTCAGGTAGACTCCAGGTTGAACTAGAGCATCAAAATTTGCACCAGCCACTTCTCCAACTATCGCCTCAACCTGTCCATCTTCTTGGAGCACTCCAGTCAGTAGAACGTAACTTGATAATTGAGATACTTGAGCAGCTCTTTGGTGACTTTAATACAAAGAAGAACAATGGAAAATGAGGAGTTTGAGGTAATCAGTCCGTCAGCCAGATGATGATTAGTTCATCAGTGTTATTCTTGTTCCTTGTTTTTGTTGTTCCTCACTCCCTCTTCCTTTCCACTCTCACCTCCTTGGTATAAACTTTACTTTTGTTTGTCCACTTGTGTCTCCTTCACTCCCCTCGTCTCTCTCTCTCTCTCTCTCTCTCTTCCTCTCTCTGTTCTCTCTCTCTCTCTCTCTCTTCTCTCTCTCTCCTCTCTTTCTCTCTCCTTCTCTTCTCTCTCCTCTCTCCTCTCTCTCTTCTCTCTCTCTTCTCTCTCCCTCTCTTCTCTCTCTCTTCTCACTTTCTTTTTACTTTCTCTTCTTTCTCTTCTCTCTCTCCTCTTTTCTCTCTCTTCTCTCTTTCTCTTCTCTTTCTCTCTTTTCTCTCTCTCTTCTCTCTTTCTCTTCTCTCTTTTTTTTTTTTTACACAGGGTTTGACAAGGTTAAGGATCCCTAGCTTTATTGACAAGCTATTTACAGGTTAAGGATTCCTATCTTTATTGACAAGCTAAGAGCTGTTACCTACATCAGCTCATTTGAAAGCATTTTTATTGTTATGAGACATACAAGTAGGGAACAGGATGAAGTTGGGGCCATCTGTGGGCCAGCATTTTCATTTGATCAACTGACTTTATCTCTTTGACATCATTATGCTGTACGAATGTGTTCCATACTCGAGTCATCCTGGGTATTATGATCTCAGATGGAGTGATGTTCTGGAGAAGGGTACAGCCAGAGTGAAGTTTGCTGCTTTCTGCCCGTCTTGTGGCATAAAGCTTGTTTCACGCTGTCCTCGAAGTGGATCCAAGTGTGGTATTTGACAATATTGGCCTTGTACAAAAACAGTAAGGCCACCCACATCCCTCCTTTGTTGAAGGCTCTGCTGAAATGACAGATCTATCCAGGATGGGTTCCAGGCGAGAGATGAGACGTCTTGCTCTATTCTCTACTCTGTCAAGCAGTCGCAGATGAGAGGGGGGGGAGCAGGCAAACCAAGAAAGTGGAGCATACTCAAGGTGTGAGCGTACTTGTGCCTCGTACAGGATCTTGCAACCCCTACTGTCAAGCAGATGCGAGATACGGCGAAGTGCTGTAAGCTTCCTGGCTGCCTTGTTTGCAAGATTTACAATATGGTTCTTCATGGTTAGTTTGGAGTCATATTTCACCCCAAGGATATCAACTTCTTCTCCAGGTGCCAACACCCTCCCACCCACTGCACCAGCATTACCATCATGGTGCCTAGAGACGATCATCATTTGCGTTTTCTCAGGTGCAAATGTTACTTGCCATCTATTTTCCCAAGCTGATATAGCTCTCAGCTGGTGATTGATGTAGCTTAGAGCAGCTGGCATTTCTTCTCTTGGATAAGTGAATGTCAGTGTACAGTCGTCTGCATATGCATGTGATTCTGGGATGAGATGAAGAAGGTCGTTGAAGTAGACATTCCATAACAATGGACCCAGCACGCTTCCTTGTGGAACACTTGCCCCAATAGGATGTCTTGCTGATTCTGTTCCATTGAGAACTACACTTAGAGATCTACCATGAAGGTAATCACTGAGGAGACATAGCATAGAGCCTGCAATTCCCAGTGCTTGAAATTTTGCTAAGAGGC
This sequence comes from Cherax quadricarinatus, assembly GCF_026875155.1. NCBI lineage: Eukaryota > Metazoa > Arthropoda > Malacostraca > Decapoda > Parastacidae > Cherax > Cherax quadricarinatus. The sequence goes on along the minus strand of NC_069450.1, from coordinate 1,240,173 downwards.
CCTAAGAGGCACCTGGTGCCACACCCGGTCGAAAGCGCCAGCAATGTCCAGTGCTACCACACAGCTGACTTTGGAATCATCCAGTGACTGGTGCCACTTAGTGGAGAGGTTTAACAACAGATCAGTAGCAGAGTAACCTTTCCTGAAGCCATATTGTCGATCACAAAGTAGTGAGTGGTAGTCAAAAAACTCTCTCATTTGTCTTGAGATTATTGTCTCGAGGATCTTACCAGTGATTGACAGGAGTGACACTGGTCTGTAGTTGCTGATTTCTGCTCTGCTCTTCTTTTTGTGAACAGGGACTACATTTGCCTCTTTCCATAGAGAGGGCCATTTACACAGTACTAGGCAGTGCTGAAAGATGCGAGTTAGAGGTGCTGCTAGCTGGTCTGCACATAAGAACATAAGAACATAAGAATGGAGGAACACTGCAGAAGGCCTACTGGCCCATGCAAGGCAGGTCCTTATCAAAACGACCTCTACCTAAAGCTACCCAAGAAATAACTCCCATACCCAATGACACCAATCAAACCCAGCCCCCTCCCACTCATATATTTGTCCAATCTCTTCTTAAAGCTACCCAAGGTCCGAGCCTCTTTCACCCAACTGGGAAGATTGTTCCAGGCATCTACAACTCTGTTAGAAAACCAGTACTTACCTATGTCCTTTCTAAATCTAAATTTATCCAACTTAAATCCATTATTTCTGGTTCTTACCTGGTTCGACACCCTCAGTACTTTAATAATATCTCCTTTGTTTATACGTATACCATCATCCACTTATACGCTTCAATGATATCTTCCCTCATTCTACGTCTCTCCAGAGAGTGGAGATTTAAGGCTTTAAGTCTATCTTCATACGGGAGATTCCTTACACAGTATATCATTTTAGTCATTCTTCTCTGTATGTTCTCTAATGCATCTATATCCATCCTGTAGTAAGGGGACCAAAACTGAGCAGCATAATCTAAATGAGGCCTCATTAGTGATGTATAGAGCTGTAAAATAACTTTTGGACTTCTGTTACTTATACTTCTTGAGATAAATCCAAGTAATCTGTTAGCCTTGTTGCACACACTAAGGCACTGCTGTCTTGGCTTTAGGTTTCTGCTTACCATGACTCCCAAGTCTTTTTCACATGCTGTATGATCAAGCTCTACTCTTCTCAATAATCTTGGGCTCAACTTGTCTGGGCCCACAGCCTTTTCTTGGTCAAGCGATTTAAGAAGGAAATGCACCTCCTCCTGCCTTATTGTCACCACTGACAGTTTTGACACAGTTCTTGCAGCTAGCCAAGGAGGGTCCCTTGCTGGATCAGGAACTTGCATTTTGGTAGAAAAGTGTTCAGCAAAGAGGTCCGCCTTCTATTGACTACTAGTAGAGGTGGTCCCATCCTGTCGATTTAGAGGTGGAATGAGTTCATCAGGCAGATAACCTTGTCTGTCCTTGACCAGGGACCACCAGGTTTTGGAGCCTACCCTACCTGATGCTAGCTTTCTTTTAGTGTCCACTTCCCATGTAGCAATGGCCCACTTTTGAACGTCACCCATATGCCTACAGGCTTGCGTGTGCAAGTTCCTGTTATAGGTGGTAGGATGTCTCTTATACCTTCGCCATGCTTTGTACTTAGCAGTAGCAGCCTCTCTAAAACGAAAGCCAAACCAAGGCTGATCTGTAGGCTTCGTCACATATTGCCGGTGAGGAATGTGTTCTTGTTCTTGTTCTCTCTCTCTCTCTCTCTCTCTCTCTCTCTCTCTCTCTCTCTCTCTCTCTCTCTCTCTCTCTCTCTCTCTCTCTCTCTCTCTCTCTCTCTCTCTCTCAATCTCTCTCTCTCTCTCTCTCTCTCTCTCTCTCTCTCTCTCTCTCTCTCTCTCTCTCCTCTCTCTCTCTTCTCTCTCTCAATCTCTCTCCTCTCTCTCTCTCTCTCTCTCTCTTTTTCTCTCTCTCTCTCTCTCTCTCTCTCTCTCTCCCCTCTCTCTCTCTCTCTCTCTCTCTCTCTCTCTCTCTCTCTCTCTCTCTCTCTCTCTCTCTCTCTCTCTCTCTCTCTCTCTCTCTCTCTCTCTCTCTTTTTTTTTTTTTTTTTTTTTTTTTTTTTTTTTTTTTTTTTTTTTTACACATGGTTTGACAAGGTTAAGGATCCCTAGCTTTATTGACAAGCTATTTACAGGTTAAGGATTCCTAACTTTATTGACAAGCTAAGAGCTGTTACCTACATCAGCTCATTTGAAAGCATTTTTATTGTTATGAGACATACAAGTAGGGAACAGGATGAAGTTGGAGCCATCTGTGGGCCAGCATTTTCATTTGATCAACTGACGTTATCTCGTTGACATCATTATGCTGAACGAATGTGTTCCATACTCGAGTCATCCTGGGTATGTATGATCTCAGATGGAGTGATGTTCTGGAGAAGGGTACAGCCAGAGTGAAGTTGCTGCTTTTCTGCCCGTCTTGTGGCATAAAAGCTTGTTTCGCGCTGTCCTCGAAGTGGATCCAAGTGTGGTATTTTGACAATATTGGCCTTGTACATAACAGTAAGGCCACCCACATCCCTCCTATGTTGAAGGCTCTGCTGAAATGACAGATCCATCCAGGATGGGTCCAGGCGAGAGATGAGAGTCTTGCTCTGTTCTCTACTCTGTCAAGCAGTCGCAGATGAGAGGGGGGACAGGCAAACCAAGAAAGTGGAGCATACTCAAGGTGTGAGCGTACTTGTGCCTCGTACAGTATCTTGCAACCCCTACTGTCAATCTCTGTCTACTGTCTACTCTCAATCTCTCTCAATCTCTCTCCCTCCTTCCCTTCCCCTTCTCCCATTTCCGTCCGTACAAACTTGTCTCCTACCCTCCCTCTGTTCCCCTACTATTACCCTAACACCCACCTGCCTCTATCCTACTCATACACCATCCTTCCGTCTCGGACCAACACCCACCTACCCCTCCCCTCCCAAAACACACACCTCCCCTCCCCAAACACACACATCCCCTCCCCAAACACGCACCTCCCATCCCAAACACACACTACCTCCCTCCCCAAACGACAAACCTCCCACTCCCCGTCCCAAACACTAACCTCCCGCTCCCCTACCATGTCACCCACCACCCCGCTCTTACCCCTCACACCCAACCCTCCCCTTTCCTACCTTCACACTAACCTCCCCATCTTCTACCCTCACACTCACCTCCCAATCTCCTACCCTCACACTCACCTCCTCCTCCCCTACCCTCACACTAACCTCCCCATCTCCTACCCTCACACTAACCTCCCCATCTCCTACCCTCACACTAACCTCCCCATCTCCTACCCTCACATTCACCTCCCCATCTCCTACCATCACACTAACCTCCCCATCTCCTACCATCACACTAACCTCCCCATCTCCTACCCTCACATTCACCTCCCCATCTCCTACCCTCACACTAACCTCCCCATCTCCTACCCTCACACTAACCTCCCCCTCTCCTACCCTCACACTTACCTCCTCATCTCCTACCCTCACTCTAACCTCCCAATCTCCTACCCTCACACTCACCTCATCTCCTACCCTCACACTCACCTCATCTCCTACCCTCACACTAACCCCCCATCTCCTACCCTCACACTAACCTCCCAATCTCTTACCCTCACACTCACATCTCCATCTCCTACCCTCACACTAACCTCCCCATCTCCTACCCTCACATTCACCTCCCCATCTCCTACCCTCACACTAACCTCCCCACCTCCCTACCCTCACATTCACCTCCCCATCTCCTACCATCACACTAACCTCCCCATCTCCTACCATCACACTAACCTCCCCATCTCCTACCCTCACATTCACCTCCCCATCTCCTACCCTCACACTAACCTCCCCATCTCCTACCCCCACATTCACCTCCCCATCTCCTACCCTCACACAACCTCCCCATCTCCTACCCTCACATTCACCTCCCCATGTCCTACCCTCACACTAACCTCCCCATCTCCTACCCCCACATTCACCTCCTCATCTCCTACCCTCACACTCACCTCCTCCTCCCCTCCCTCACACTAACCTTCCCATCTCCTACCCTCACACTTACCTCCTCATCTCCTACCTCACACTAACCTCCCCATCTCCTACCTTCACATTCACCTCCCCATCTCCTACCCTCACACTAACCTCCCTCACACTAACCTACCCTCACACTAACCTACCCTCACACTAACCTCCCCATCTCCTACCCTCACACTAACCTCCCTCTCTCCTACCCTCACATTCACCTCCCCATCTCCTACCCTCACACTAACCTCCCCATCTCCTACCCTCACATTCATCTCCCCATCTCCTACCTCCACACTCACCTCCCCATCTTTTACCCTTATATTCGCCTCCCCCTCTTCTACCTTCACACTCACAGGGCCGCGGGGGCGTTGACCCCCGGAACTCTCTCCAGGTAAACTCCAGGTCTCCAGGTAAACTCACCTCCCCATCTCCTACCCTCACACTCACTTCCCCATCTCCTACTCTCACACTCACCTCCCCATCTCCTACCTTCACAGTGACCTCCCCATCTCCTACCCTCACACTGACCTCCCCATCTCCTACCCTCACACTGACCTCCCCATCTCCTACCCTCACACTGACCTCCCCATCTCCTACCCTCACACTAACCTCCCCATCTCCTACCCTCACCTGACCTCCCCATCTCCTACCCTCACACTGACCTCCCATCTCCTACCCTCACACTGACCTCCCCATCTCCTACCCTCACACTG
>NC_069450.1:1195434-1230434 GCF_026875155.1 Cherax quadricarinatus | reverse complement strand
CCCCACTCGTCACAGGCGCCCACTCTTACACCTCGTCACAGTACCATGACTCGTTGCCTCCCTGTCAGGTATTCTCTGATCCATTGTAGTGCCTTTCCTGTTTTGCATGCCTGTTCCTCTAGCTTTTGCGCTAATCTCTTGTAAGGAACTGTGTCGAAGGCCTTCTTGCAGTCCAGGAAAATAGAATCTACCCACCTCTCTCTCTCGTATCTTACTTCCATTACCTTGTCATAAAACTAGTAGGTTTGTGATGCAGGATTTCTCTTCCCAGAAACTGTGCTGGTTGTTCCTTCCTAAGTGCTCCACCACTCTCCTCCTGATAATTTTCTCTATGATTCTGCATACTGTACACGTCATTGACACTGGTCTGTAGTTTAATGCCTCATGTCTGTCTCTTTTTTTCAAAACTGTTACTTCATTTGCCATCTTCTGTACCTCAGGTAGTTGCCCATTTTCAATGGATGTGTTGAAGATTTTTGTTATTGACACACATAGCATCTCTGCTCCCTCTCTAAGGACCTACAGAGAGATGTCTGATCCCACCGCCTTTGAGGTATCAAGTTCACATAGCTTCTTCACCTCTTGGGTTGTGTGTATTTCATCCAGCACTTGTTGGTATATCCCTTGTTGGTGTACCCTCGTATTCTGATTTCCTGGAGTCCTTTCTGTCTCCTCTGTGAATACTTCTTTAAATCTCATATTGGGCTCCTCACATACTTCTTGGTAGTTTCATGTCAACTTCCCACCTTCCTTCCTCAGCCTGATTACCTGGTCCTTAACTGTTGTTTTCCTCCTGATGTGGCTATACAACAGCTTTGGGTCAGACTTGACTTTCGATGCTATGCTGTTGTCATATTGTCGATGGGCCTCCCTTCTTATCTGTGCATATTCGTTTTTGGCTCTTCGACTTATCTCTATTTTCCTGGGTCCTTTGTCTCTGTACTTTTTTCCATTCTCTAGCACACTTAGTTTTTGTCTCCCAGCCCTTTTGGGTGAACCAAGGGGCTCATTCTGGTTTTCCATTATTTCTGTTGCCCTTGGGAACAAACCTCTCCTCTGCCTCCTTGAATTTTGTTGTCACATAGTCTATCATTTCATTACTGATTTTCCTACCAATTCTTTTTCCCACTGAACCTCTTGCAGGAAGTTCCTCCTGCAAGAAGATATAAACAAAGTTTTCCAGTGGGCAACGGTAAACAATATGATGCTCAATGAGGACAAATCCCAACTACTCCGTTATGGAAAACTGGAGGAGATAATAACTAGAACAGAGTATACTACAGACTCTGGCCATACAATAGAGCGGAAAAATAATGTAAGGGACCTGGGAGTAGTAATGTCTGAGGATCTCACTTTCAAGGATCACAACAGTGCCACGATCACAAGTGCAAAGAAAATGATAGGATGGATAATGAAAACGTTCAAAACGAGAGATGCCAAGCCTATGATGATCCTTTTCAAATCACTTGTTCTCTCTAGGCTGGAATACTGCTGTACATTAACATCTCCTTTTCAAAGCAGTGAAATCGCAGATCTAGAGTGTACAGAGATCCTTTACTGCACGTATAAGTTCTGTCAAGCACCTTAACTACTGGGAAAGCTTGGAAGCACTTGATTTGTACTCGTTCGAACGCGGAGGGAGAGATATATCTAATCTACACTTGGAAAATCCGGAAGGGATGGTCCCAAATCTGCACACAGAAATCACTCCCTATGAAAGTAAAAGACTTGGCAGGTGATGCAAAATGCCCCCAATAAAAAGTAGGGGCGCCATTGGTACACTAAGGGAAAACACCATGAGTGTCCAGGCCCAAAGGGCTGGTTCAACAGCCTCCCATCAAGCATTAGGGGAATTGCCAATAAACCCCTGGCTGCCTTCAAGAGAGAGCTGAACAGATACCTAAAGTGAGTGCCAGATCAGCCGGGCTGTGGCTCGTACGTTGGACTGTGTGCGGCCAGCAGTAACAGCCTAGTTGATCAGGCCCTGATCCATGGGGGAGGCCTGGTCATGGATCGGGCCGCGGAGGCGTTGATCCCCGGAATAACCTCCAGGTAACCAGGTATGCCTGTTTAGGCCCCTTTTATAAATTGGCTTTTCCCATCTTATTCCTGCTATCCTCTCCACTTGTAACTCAACTATGTACTCAAAGCTCAGACCCACTTGATTACTAGCTCCGAGGGGTCTTTCGTATGTGATGTCCTTGATGTATGAACTACTCAAGGTGAATATTAGGTCCAGTCTTGCTGGTTCATCATCCTCTCTCTGGTAGTGTCCCTAACATGTTGATGCATGAGGTTTTCCAGTACCACATCCAACTTCTTGGCTGTACATGTTTTGGGACCCCCATGTGGCTCCAGGTATTCCCAGTCAGTCTCCTTGTGATTGAAATCACCCATAATTAGTAACTGTGCTCTACCTGTGTGAGTTCTACTGGCCACCTTAACTAGTGTGTCCACCATTGGCCTGTTGCTCTCTACATATTCTTCTGTTGGCCTCTGCAGTTCTGTGGCGGGTTGTACATCACTGCAATTACCACCTTAGGGCCCCCAGACTGAATTGTTCGTACCATGTAGCCCTTGTCGCCCATTTTGTTCATTCCTTCCATTTTCTCAAATCCCCACCGGTTTTTGATGAGTAGTGCAACTCCTTCCCCTGTGTGTTAGGTGGATGTTTGTGGTGGTGTGTGGGGAGGGTGCTTGTGGTGTGTGTGTACTCACCTATTTGTATTCACCTATTTGTGGTTGCAGGGGTCGAGTCTTAGCTCCTGGCCCCGACTCTTCACCGGTTGCTACTGGGCCCTCTCTCTCCCCGCTCCATGAGCTTTATCAAACCTCGTCTTAAAACTGTGTATGGTTCCTGCCTCCACTACGTCATTTTCTAGGCTATTCCACTGCCTTACAACTCTATGACTGAAGAAATACTTCCTAATATCTCTCTGACTCATTTGTGTCTTCAACTTTTAAATTGTGGCCTCTTTTTTTCTGTGTCCCCTCCTGGAACATCTATCTTTGTCCACCTTGTCTATTCCACGCAGTATTTTATATGTCGTTATCATGTCTCCCCTGACCCCCTGTCCTCCAGTGTCGTCAGGCCGATTTCCCTTAATCTTTTTCATAGGACATTCCCTTAGCTCTGGAACTAACCTTGTGGCAAACCTTTGTACTTTCTCTGTTTCTTGACGTGCTTTATCAAGTGCAGGTTCCAAACAGGTGCTGCATACTCCAGTATGGGCCTGACATACACGGTGTACAGTGTCTTGAACGATTCCTTACTAAGGTATCGGAATGCTGTTCTCAGGTTTGCCAGGCGCCCATATGCTGCAGCAGTTATCTGATTGATGTGTGCTTCCGGAGACATGCTCGGTGTTATACTAAACCCCAAGATCTTTCTCCTTGAGTGAGGTTTGCAGTCTTTGGCCACCCAGCCTATACTCTGTCTGTGGTCTTCTGTGCCCTTCCCCTATTCTTCATGACTTTGCATTTGGCAGGATAAAATTCGAGAAGCCATTTGCTGGACCAGGTGTCCAGTCTGTCCAGGTCTCTTTGAAGTCCTGCCTGGTCCTCATCAGATTTAATTCTCCTCATTAACTTCACATCATCTGCAAACAGGGACACTTCTGAGTCTAACCCTTCCATCATGTCATTCACATATACCAAAAATAGCACTGGTCCTAGGACCGACCCCTGTGGGACCCCGCTCATCACAGGTGCCCACTGTGATACATCATTACGTACCATGACTCGTTGTTGCCTCCCTGTCAGGTATTCTCTGATCCATTGCAGTGCCCTTCCCGTTATATGCGCCTGATGCTCTAGCTTCTGCACTAATCTCTTGTGAGGAACTGTGTCAAAGGCCTTCTTGCAGTCCAAGAAGATGCAATCAACCCACCCCTCTCTCTCGTGTCTTACTTCTGTTATTTTATCATAAAACTCCAGAAGGTTTGTGACACAGGATTTGCCTTCCATGAATCCATGCTGGTTGTCATTTATACTCTTGTCAGTTCCAGGTGCTCCCCCACTCTCCTCCTGATATCTTCTCCATAATTTTGCATACTATACACGTCAATGACACAGGTCTATAGTTTAGTGCCTCTTTTCTGTCTCCTTTTTTTAAAAATGGGAACTACATTTGCCGTCTTCCAACCTCAGGTAGTTGCCCAGTTTCCAGGGACTGTTGAAGATTGTGGTAAAGTGGCCACGCAAACATATCTGCTCCCTCTCTAAGGACCCACGGGGGATGTTGTCCCGGTCCCATTGCCTTTGGGAGGTATCGATGTCCCTTAGCAGTTTCTTCACCTCCTCCTCATCTGTATGTATGTCGTCCAACACTTGTTGGTTTTATTCCTTGCTGGTGTCCCCATCTGGTCTGTCCCCCCAGAGTCCTTCCTGTCTCTACTGTAAATATTTCCCTTTAAATCTCGTGTTGAGCTCCTCACATACCTCTTGATCGTTTCTTGTGATTTTCTCCACCTCTTTCCTCAGCCTTATCACCGGGCCTTGACTGTTTCTTCTCCTAATGTGGCTATACAGCATTTTCGGGTCAGATTTGACTTTCGATGCTATGTCGTTTTCATACTGTCGCGGGGCCCCTCCCTCCTTTTTCTGTGCATACTCGTTTCTGCTCTTCTACTAATCTCCTTGTTTTCCTGGGTCCTATCCCTCCTGTACCTTTTCCATTCTCTTTTTGCACTTAGTTTTTGCCTCCCTACCCCCTTCGGTAAACCAAGGCCTCGTTTTGGTCTTCCTATTATTTCTGTTTCCCTTTGGGGAACAAACTTCCTCTGCCTCCTTGCACTTTGTTGCCACATATTCCATCATCTCTTTTTAACTGATTTTCCTACCTTTTTCTCTGTCCCACTGAACCTCCTGCAGGAAGTTTCTCATACCTGTGTAGTCCCCCCTTTTATAGTTTGGCCGGGTGTGTGTGTGTGTGTACTCACCTAGTTGTACTCACCTAGTTGAGGTTGTGGGGGTCGAGTCCGAGCTCCTGGCCCCGCCTCTTCACTGATCGCTACTAGGTCACTCTCCCTGAGCCGTGAGCTTTATCATACCTCTGCTTAAAGCTATGTATGGATCCTGCCTCCACTACATCGCTTCCCAAACTATTCCACTTACTGACTACTCTGTGGCTGAAGAAATACTTCCTAACATCCCTGTGATTCATCTGTGTCTTCAGCTTCCAACTGTGTGTGTGTGTGTGCGTGTACGTGTGTGTGTGTGCGCGCGCGCGTGTGCATGCGTGTGTGTGTGTGTGTGCGCGCGCGCGCGTGTGTGCGTGCGTGTGTGTGGGAGGTGGTGTTTGTGGTGTGTGTGCGTGTGAGGGTTTTTTGTGGGTGTGTGTGAAGTGTGTGTGTGTACTCACCTAATTGTACTCTCCTAACTGTGGTCGCAGGGGTCGATTCATAGCTCCTAGCCCCCCTCTCTTCACTGGTCATTAGTAGGTCCACTTTCTCCCTGTTCCATGAACTTCATCATACCTCTTCTTACAGGTATGTATGGATCCCGCCTCCACTATATCACTATCCAGATTTTTTCCACTTCCTGACAACTCTATGACTGAAGAAATACTTCCTAACATCCCTCTGATTTGTCTGAGTTTTCAACTTCCAACTTTGACCCCTTGTTGCTGTGTCCCATCTCTGGAACATTCTGTCACTGTCTACCTTGCCAATTCCTCTCAGTATTTTATATGTCGTTATCATATCCCCCTATCTCTCCTCCAGTGTCGTCAGGTCGATTTCCCTTAATCTCTCCTTATAGGACATGCCCCTTAGCTCTGGGACTAGTCTTGTTGCAAACCTTGGCACTTTCTTTAGTTTCTTTACGTGCTTGGCTAGGTGTGGGTTCCAAACTGGTGCCGCATACTCCAATATGGGCCTAACGTACACGGTGTACAGGGTCCTGAATGATTCCTTATTAAGATGTCGGAATGCTGTTGTGAGGTTTGCTAGGCGCCCATATGCTGCAGCAGTTATTTGGTTGATGTGCGCTTCAGGAGATGTGCCTGGTGTTATACTCACCCCAAGATCTTTTTCCTTGAGCAAGGTTTGTAGTCTCTGGCCCCCGTCTGCGGTCTTCTTTGCCCTTCCCCAATCTTCATGACTTTGCATTTGGTGGGGTTGAACTCCAGTGTGTGTGTGTGTGTGCGTGTGTGCATGTGGTATGTGTTTATCATATTCCTGTGACTAATTCGTGTATATTAATGGATTTGTCAATAATATTTTTCTGGGTTATCCTGGGCAATTTACACACACGTTACTTAGTATAACTGTGCTTAGGTTGACCTGTACCTAAATAAAGTTACTCTTGCACGAATTTATCACTTTTCAAACAGTCTATAAGTCCTCCTTATCTTATCATCCCATCATTTTTCATGTGGAAATTATATCTCCTCTGGGTCTTGCATAATCTAATGTTGATAGAATAAGTTTGTCCTCGTAATTTCGTCAGCTCCAGGACCAGTGCTGATGCTGACCTCAGTAGTCAGTCCAGTTTCTTGATGAGCTTTATCAGGTGTGGTAGTTATGTTTGTCAGGAAACACATGTGTTTCCTGACGAGGGTCTGCGTCATATGATGACCTACAACTGGAGCTTTTAGTCATCTAACCGAGGACTTCCGCTGGAATAATAATAATAATAATAATAATAATAATATAATAATAATAATATCTACAGTGATCAAGTGCGGTCATATCTGTCAAGCTCTTGGGAGTTAGCGTGGGCTGTTACCCATACCATGGCTTGTTGTAGTGCTTTAGAATCCCAGGTTCATGTGTTGAAGAAGGAGATTCTACTTCTTCAGGAGGAAAACGGGAAGCTGAAGCTTGGCACAGATGAGTTTGGGAGCGAGTGTGAAAGGATTTTTGCTGGGAAGGTAGGAATGGTCACCAGCAGTGATAGTGGCAGGGCCCCTTTAAGTGGAAGTGGTTCACAGTTCAGGAAGAAGGAAGATGAGTAGAGTTAATAGAGAAGATGTGAAGGTAGGAAATCGATTCTCTGTTCTCCAAGACGAGTGTACTTCAGTGGTTAGTGAGGATGAAGGTACCACTAATTCCCCTGCTAACAAAGTAAGAATATTTTAATAGTAGGCGATTCTCAGGTAAGATATATGGGCCGTGCCATTCTGTTTAAAAGAGACAGAAAGGTCAGGGCAGAGAGAGTGTCTTCCCCGGAGCTGGTGTTGGCGACATAGTCAGCAGTTTGGATAATATTATGGCAGGTAATGGGAACAAGCCCATTATCTGTCTTAGTGATGGGAAGGGCAGGAGAGAGGAGCTGCTTGATAAGTACAGGTCAGCCATGAAAGTAGTTAGGTCTAAGGGAGGGATCCCAGTCATATGTAGCATCTTGGCCTAGAAAGGGAGTGGGCAAAGAATGGATGTCTAGGGCAATTGGTATAAATTGCTGGCTAGACAGCTACTGCAAGGAATTTGCAGTCCCATTCGTTGATAACTGGGACCTATTCTTTGGCAAATGTGATATGTATGCAAGGGATGGGGTTCATCTCTCTGGGGATGGTGTGGTTACTTTAAGTCAATTCAATTGAGAGGTAATTGATGACTTGTCTAGAATTTAAACTGATAAAATTATAGAGGTATGGGTTTTTTTGTGGGAAACAATCAGGCTGCAGCATTAGGTTAAACACGCAGTTATTACCGGATACCTCAGTGATATGTTTAAAAGACAATTTTCAAAATAAAGTTGCAAAGTAATGGCAAATCAATTGATAACAAAGAGAGATAGAGGGCAATGAGTGACTAGCTCCCTAAAGGTTTACTGTACAAATAGTAGGAGTCTAAGAAATAAGATAGATGAGCTAAAATTATTGCAAGTGTAGGTAATATAGATATTATTGGTATAACAGAGACCTGGTTCAACCTGAAAGATAGAGAAATGCCTTCTGAATGCAACATACAGGGTTATAAACTATTCCACACTGATAGGGTCAACAGGAAGGGTGGTGGTGTGGTGATGTATGTCAGAGAAAATTTAAATTGTTGTCTTAAACATGATATAAGATTAGAAACATTGAACACAGAATCGGTTTGGCTACAGTTTCTCGAGGGACGTGACACATTAATTTTGGGTGTGATTTATAGGCCCCCAAACCTTGATAGGGAGTGCAGTAAGCTGTTACGGAACGAAATTCATAAGGCATCTAGATATGGAAATGTTGTGATAATGGGAGATTTTAACTTTAGTCAAATTGATTGGAATAATATGACAGGAAATCTTGAGTCTGGTGACTTTCTTGATACGGTTCAGGATTGCTTTTTAGAACAGGTTGTGACAGAACCAACCAGAGGAAACAATCTGCTTGACTTGGTTCTTGCCAACAAAGATTCACTAATTAATAATCTTGAGGTTAATGATGAGCTTGGGGAAAGTGATCACAAATCACTTAGTTTCAATATATCATGGAATTACCCAGATAACTGCAATCAAATCTCTGTCCCAGATTTTCGCTTGGCGGACTTCATGGGGCTGAAAAATTACTTGGGTGGGCTAAATTGGGATGTCCTGACTATGGGTCAGGTAGGTGATCTTGGCTGCCAATATGACGTTTTTCAGAGCATAGTTCTAGCTGCCCAGACAACTTTTGTTCCGAGTTGGGAAATTAGATCTAACAAAAATGATCCCAAATGAATGAACAATAGATTAAAACATTTCATTGGTCAAAAGAGAGGCATATATAGGCGTATCAAAAGAGGGGATGGGCAGTTAAGAAATCAATATATTCAATTAAAGAGAGAAATAAAAAAAGGAATAAGAAAAGCAAAAAGGGATTATGAGGCTAAGGCCGCAAGGGATTCAAAGACTAACCCAAAAGGGTTCTTTTAGGTATACATAAGTAAGATTAGGGACAAGATTGGCCCACTTAAGAGTAACACTGGTCAGATCACTGACAGTGATAAGGATATGTGTGAAATACTAAATACCTACTTCCTCTCAGTTTTCACCCAGGAAAATACTAGCGATATTCTTGAAATAATAGATTACGTAGAACAGGATGATAATAAACTATGTACGATTGTGGTAACTAGTGACATGATCCTCAGACAAATAGAGAAACTAAAACCTAACAAATCCCCAGGTCCTGATGAACTGTTTGCAAGGGTGTTAAAGGAATGTAAAGAGAAACTTAGCATACCTTTGGCTAATCTTTTTAACATATCACTACAAACTGGCATAGTGCCTGATATAAGTGGAAAATGGCAAATGTAATACCTATTTACAAGGCAGGTGACAGGTCCTTGGCTTCGAACTATAGACCAATAAGCCTTACCTCCATAGTGGGAAAATTTATGGAATCAATAATTGAAGAAGCATTTCGCGGCCATCTTGACAGGCACAGATTGATTAGTGATTCTCCACATGGTTTTACAAAGGGGCATTCCGGTCTTACGAATTTACTGACTTTTTTCACTAAGGTGTTTGAGGAGGTAGATCATGGTAATGAATATGATATTGTGTATATGGACTTCAGTAAGGCTTTTGATAGAGTTCCACACCAGAGGCTATTTAGGAAACTTAGGGCACATGGAATTAGAGGAGAAATTTTTTCCTTGGTAGAGGCATGGCTGACAAATAGATAGCAGAGAGTTTGCATAAATGGGGAGAAATCAGAATGGGGTCACAGGTGGTGTTCCTCAGGGGTCAGTGTTGGGCCCGTTGTTGTTCACAATTTACATAAACGACAGATGAGGGAATAAATAGCGACATAAGCAAATTTGCTGATGACACTAAAATAGGCCGTCCAATTCATTCTAATGAGGACATTAGAGCACTCCAGGATGATTTGAATAGACTGACGCAATGGTCGGAGAAATGGCAGATGCAGTTTAATATTGACAAATGCAAAGTTCTAAATGTTGGACAGTTAAATAACCATGCCACATATAAACTAAATAATGTAGATCTTAATACTACCGATTGCGAAAAGGATTTAGGAGTTCTGGTTAGCAGTAATCTAAAACCAAGACAACAGTGCATTAGTGTTCGCAATAAAGCTAACAGAATTCTTGGCTTCATATCTAGAAGTATAAATAATAGAAGTCCTCAGGTTGTTCTTCAACTCTATGTATCCTTGGTTAGGCCTCATTTAGACTATGCTGCTCAGTTCTGGTCACCGTACTCACCTAGTTGTACTCACCTAGTTGAGGTTGCGGGGGTCGAGTCCGAGCTCCTGGCCCCGCCTCTTCACTGATCGCTACTAGGTCACTCTCCCTGAGCCGTGAGCTTTATCATACCTCTGCTTAAAGCTATGTATGGATCCTGCCTCCACTACATCGCTTCCCAAACTATTCCACTTACTGACTACTCTGTGGCTGAAGAAATACTTCCTAACATCTCTGTGATTCATCTGTGTCTTCAGCTTCCAACTGTGTCCCCTTGTTACTGTGTCCAATCTCTGGAACATCCTGTCTTTGTCCACCTTGTCAATTCCTCTCAGTATTTTGTATGTCGTTATCATGTCCCCCCTATCTCTCCTGTCCTCCAGTGTCGTCAGGTTGATTTCCCTTAACCTCTCCTCGTAGGACATACCTCTTAGCTCTGGGACTAGTCTTGTTGCAAACCTTTGCACTTTCTCTAGTTTCTTCACGTGCTTGGCTAGGTGTGGGTTCCAAACTGGTGCCGCATACTCCAATATGGGCCTAACATACACGGTGTACAGGGTCCTGAATGATTCCTTATTAAGATGTCGGAATGCTGTTCTGAGGTTTGCTAGGCGCCCATATGCTGCAGCAGTTATTTGGTTGATGTGCGCTTCAGGAGATGTCCCTTTGGTGTTATACTCACCCCAAGATTTTTTTCCCTTTGAGTGAGGTTTGTAGTCTCTGACCCCCTAGACTGTACTCCGTCTGCGGCCTTCTTTGCCCTTCCCCAATCTTCATGACTTTGCACTTGGTGGGATTGAACTCCAGGAGCCAATTGCTGGACCAGGTCTTGCAGCTGTCCAGATCCCTTTGTAGTTCTGCTGGTCTTCGATCGAGTGAATTCTTCTCATCAACTTCACGTCATCTGCAAACAGGGACACCTCAGAGTCTATTCCTTCCGTCATGTCGTTCACAAATACCAGAAACAGCACTGGTCCTAGGACTGACCCCTGCGGGACCCCGCTGGTCACAGGTGCCCACTCTGACACCTCGCCACGTACCATGACTCGCTGCTATCTTCCTGACAAGTATTCCCTGATCCATTGTAGTGCCTTCCCTGTTATCCCTGCTTGGTCCTCCAGTTTTTGCACCAATCTCTTGTGTGGAACTGTGTCAAACGCCTTCTTGCAGTCCAAGAAAATGCAATCCACCCACCCCTCTCTCTCTTGTCTTACTGCTGTCACCGTATTACAGAATGGATGTAAATGCTCTGGAAAACGTACAAAGGAGGATGACAAAGATGATCCCATGTATCAGAAATCTTTCCTATGAGGATAGACTGAGGGCCCTGAGTCTGCACTCTCTCGAAAGGCGTAGAATTAGGGGGGATATGATCGAGGTGTATAAATGGAAAACAGGAATAAATAAAGGGGATGTAAATAGTGTGCTGAAAATTTCCAGCCAGGACAGGACTCGCAGCAATGGTTTCAAGTTGGAAAAATTCAGATTCAGGAAGGATATAGGAAAGCACTGGTTTGGTAATAGAGTTGTGGATGAGTGGAACAAACTCACGAGTACAGTTATTGAGGCTAAAACGTTGTGTAGTTTTAAAAATAGGTTAGATAAATACATGAGTGGGTGTGGGTGGGTGTGAGTTGGACCTGACTAGCTTTGCTGCTGGGTCTGGTACAGTGCTCCATGACTTAAGAAATCGTAATGACACGATTGCAAATAAACCATACCCCCGGCCGGGATTGAACCCGCGGTCATAGAGTCTCAAAACTCCAGCCCGTCGCGTTAGCCACTAAAACCAGCTAGCCACAATAAGATTCATCCAACTACGTATATTTTACACCATAGGAAAGTTAGCACAGGCACCTCTGTGACCACAAATGCATTTGTGGTCACAGAGGTGCCTGTGCTAACTTTCCTATGGTGTAGAAATATACGTAGTTGGATGAATCTTATTGTGGCTAGCTGGTCTAGTGGCTAACGCGACGGGCTGGAGTTTTGAGACTCTATGAACGCGGGTTCAATCCCGGCCGGGGGTATGGTTTACAGTGCTCCATCCTTGAGCGAGGATGACCAGACTGGGTGGGTCATTGGGATAATCCGGGGGGACAACATGGGCCTGCTCCGCGTGGGTCAGTAGGCTTGTTGCAGTGTTCCTTCTTTCTTATGTTCTTATGTTCTTACATCAGTGACATACTACTATACAAAAAGCCGTTCTTATGCAGAGCATTTCGGGCATATTTGGTTAGCTTTGTCCCAGGATGCGAGCGACCCACACCAGTCGACTAGCTTCCATGTACCCACTTCACTGATGGTGAACAGGGACAGTAGGTGTCATATGGAAATATGTGCCTAATGTTTTCCAGCCGTCCTCAGTCAACCTCTTTAAAAAATCATAGTTTTGATTATAACCATTAACATTCTTAGTGTGGAAATAAGTCACTTTGTCTGACTTCCTTGGGCTCTAAGGTGTTTACACACATGATAATTTGCGTAAGTGTATTAATGTGTTCCTGTACTTAATCTATTAACTTACAAAACTCGTGCTGCATACTACAACCTGGTTGTTGTAGCACTGTGAGAGTGCTGGTTGTTGTAGCACTGTGAGAGTGCTGGTTGTTGTAGCACTGTGAGAGTGCTGGTTGTTGTAGCACTGTGAGAGTGCTGGTTGTTGTAGCACTGTGAGAGTGCTGGTTTTTTGTAGCACTGTGAGAGTGCTGGTTGTTGTAGCACTGTGAGAGTGCTGGTTGTTGTAGCACTGTGAGAGTGCTGGTTGTTGTAGCACTGTGAGAGTGCTGGTTGTTGTAGCACTGTGAGAGTGCTGGTTGTTGTAGCACTGTGAGAGTGCTGGTTGTTGTAGCACTGTGAGAGTGCTGGTTGTTGTAGCACTGTGAGAGTGCTGGTTGTTGTAGCACTGTGAGAGTGCTGGTTGTTGTAGCACTGTGAGAGTGCTGGTTGTTGTAGCACTGTGAGAGTGCTGGTTGTTGTAGCACTGTGAGAGTGCTGGTTGTTGTAGCACTGTGAGAGTGTTGGTTGTTGTAGCACTGTGAGAGTGCTGGTTGTTGTAGCACTGTGAGAGTGCTGGTTGTTTTAGGACTGTGAGAGTGCTGGTTGTTGTAGGACTGTGAGAGTGATGGTTGTTGTAGCACTGTGAGAGTGTTGGTTGTTGTAGGAATGTAAGAGTGCTGGTTGTTGTAGCACTGTGAGAATACTGGTTGTTGTAGCACTGTGAGAGTGCTGGTTGTTGTAGCACTGTGAGAGTGCTGGTTGTTGTAGCATTGTGAGAGTGCTGGTTGTTGTAGCACTGTGAGCGCTGGTTGTTGTAGCACTGTGAGAGTGCCGGTTGTTGTAACACTGTGAGAGTGCTGGTTGAAGCACTGGGGTGCTGGTTGTTGTAGCACTGTGAGAGTGCTGGTTGTTTTAGGACTGTGAGAGTGCTGGTTGTTGTAGGACTGTGAGAGTGCTGGTAGTTGTAGGGCTGTGAGGGTGCTGGTTGTTGTAGGACTGTTAGAGTGCTGGTTGTTGTAGGACTGTGAGAGTGCTGGTTGTTGTAGAACTGTGAGAGTGCTGGTTGTTGTAGGACTGTGAGGGTGCTGGTTGTTTTAGGACTGTGAGAGTGCTGGTTGTTGTAGGACTGTGAGAGTGCTGGTTGTTGTAGGACTGTGAGAGTGCTGGTTGTAGCACTGTGAGAGTGCTGGTTGTAGGACTGTGAGAGTGCTGGTTGTTGTAACACTGTGAGAGTGCTGGTTGTTATAGCACCGAGTGCTGGTGTTGTAGCATTGTGAGTGCTGGTGTTGTAACACTGTGAGAGTGCTGGTTGTTGTAGCACTGTGAGTGCTGGTTGTTGCACCACTGTTGTTGGGAGGGTTCGTGGAGATATGATGGTTGGAGTTAAACACACTTGTTGGTTGGTAACACTTGTATTAACAGTGTGAGAAGGGGAGCCCAGCCCAGCCTGCTGTGTTGCCTGTTCTTAGACCTAAGCGTAAAGTGAAGAAGAGGCCAAGAGCCCAGCACCCACATGCGGCATCATGTGACATCACTCATGCTAGTCACTGAGCCTAGCAAAGGGTCAGCTATGTTAAATATATGGATAGTACTATATACTCAGAAAACATATACATATACAGGAGATCAGCAACTATGCTAACAGCTCGGTCATGTTACATATGTTATCTTGACATGCCATACTATGCTATAGGCTGAACAGGCAGGTGGCTCTGATCTGATTCTATACAATAGCAAAGACATATGTAACTTAGAACTAATGGATGGTATCGTAATGGGTAGTATCACAATACATTATGAATTGTAAGAACAATTCGTAGTATAATAAAAAATGGAATTGATCGATCGATCAGTTCCACTTTTTATTATACTATGACTCTACTGATTCTGAGGAAGAATATATATTTACAAAGGTGAAAGTTATTAACAGCAAAGACAGACCAGTGGAACTGTGTCAAAAGCCTTCTTACAGTCCAAGAAAATGCAGTCTACCCACCATTCTCTCTCTTGTCTGTCTTCTGTCACCTTGTAAACCTCCAGTAGATTTGTGACACAAGATTTCACTTTCCTGAAACCATGCTCATTCCTTTCTAGGTATTCCACCACTCTTCTCCTGATAATCTTCTCCATGACTTTGCAATAGTGTACATGTCAGTGACACCGGTATGTAGTTTAATGCTGCCTGTCTCTCCTTTTATAAAAACTGGGACTACATTTGTCGTCTTCCACACCTTAGGTAGTTGCCGTGTTACGATAGACGTGAAGATTGTTGTTATTGACACACACAGTGCCTCTGCTATCCCTCTCAGGACACGGAGAGATATCTGGTCCCACTGCCTTTGTGGTATGTAGTTCACTTAGCAGCCTCTGCACCTCGTCCTTTGTTGTGTGAGTGGGTAGGTGGGTGAGTGTGGGTGTGACCAGTTGAGTGGTCGTAAATTTATGGTTTACGTGGATGTGTATGTGTTTGCATGTGTGTAAATGTGTGTGTTGACCAGATTGTAGTTGCAGGGTAATATTTCAGCGTCTGGCCAGCCTCTCGAATACTCACATACAGTCGCATCCTGTTCTTTACGTCCTGAACCATGTCAGACCTACTCTTAAACCTACATGTGGACTCTGCTTCCACCATCACCTCCTGCAGATCATTTTGTTTACACATCAGTTTTACAAGGCTAAGAGCTATTATCCTACCTGAACCCGTTTCAAAACCCAGTCTTATCTAAGGTATACTCTACTGACTCAGACTGTGAAGGTACTTTCTGACATCTCTATTATTTATTTGCCTATTTAGGTAACTCAATGAGGGACCTTAAAGAGGTTGCCAGGACTTTTTTTCTTTTTCTAATTTTACGTTTTCATTTTGATAATAACTCTGAACATCTCGTCCAATCTGCTTCAAAATTTCATCGTTTGTGCATGGTCACTAGGCCCAGATTCTTAGAACAATTAGTATGTGCAATGCTCCATAAGCAACATTGTTGAACTCATTCCCAGCATCCTGGAATGGCTCAGATAATTTCCAAAATTCTCATGCAGCTTGAAGCTTAAAAAATTCCAACTAATTCGACAATGGCGAAGAGAAATACTGAAGTGTTTAGAAGCAATTTTATTTATGTAAGTAAAACAGTTTTTTTTTATTCCCGTTGAAGTATGTTATATAAATTTCAGTTTGCCAATTTTAAATGACTTTAACATTTAATGGGTGATGCATCTTATAGCCAGAATAGTTCCCAGTGTTATGTCTACACTCAGGAAAATTTGTTGTTGTAAAATAATTAAATAACTTGGAACCGTTGGAATCCGTGCCATACCTGGAGAATGACTCGTGTGATCGGCTTCACATTTTGACCTCTGGTGTAGTTTCCTAAGCACAAGTTTCATGTTGTTATTGGGGGCTATAAGTCCCATTCCGCTAATTTTATTAGTGATATTTATATTCAGTAACTAAAGCACGTTTCTTGTGATCGGCTTCAAAATATTATTCATAAATTCTGTAAGGATGATAACCCACAGGTTTTGTCTGGGTACCTACAAATTTGATTTTTTTTTTTCAGAAATTGTTAAAAGAAAAACTTGGAATAATTGAAATTGAATGTACTTGAAAATGTCTCTTGTGATCAGCTTCAATCTTCAACCATTGTTGTGTGTTAGAGGAAACTTGGAGTTCACTTGAGTTGTGTTAATTTTAATTTGTTTTATTAAATATATTGATACCCATGTAATAACTCGAGAATGCTTCTTCCGATCGACTTCCAACCCTGAACTCTTGTGTATCTTAATTGCATACATTTTTGTGTTGATTTTGAGCTGTGTGGGATGAAAAGGGGCAGGGTAAATTTGCTAATAGTTTAAATTAATTTATATTCAATGGGTTTTCTTTAAAAATAAAAATCATATTTTTAATAGAGAGAATCTGAAAAGTAAATTCTTGTCTTAAGAGCTTTAAAATTAATGATATGTGAGGCCTGGTCATGAACTGAGCCACGGGGGCGTTGACCCCTGAACCCCCCCCCCAGATAGTCCTTGATAGTTGCAACAGTGCCCATGGACATAATACCAGACACAAAAATCTATGACATTCCTCGTGTCTGGCTACATCTCTCCAAAAATTCAGTGTACATAAAAGGGCCAAAAATATGGCACTCTCTGCCCGAAATCTGCAGAACCGCTGACTCGACCAGCATTATCAAAACTACCCTTAAAAAACACCTCATCTCCCTAACTCAGCCCATCATCAGTTAACCATGTGAAAGCCACACGTGATGTTTCCAGCATTATGAACACATCCTAAACAAAATCGACTTACTCTCATTATCTATAATTCTCCCAGTTTTTATATTTACATTCACCTAGATGACTGTAAGCATAAATTTTCTAATCTTAAGTTAGTTCTAAGTTTACCTGAAATTGCCAATATAGAAGGTTTCAGTTACAGAAACAGCGTGTCATACTGAGATAAAACCATTACCGCTACTAAATTATACTAACTGTAGCACTGTTATGTATTTTGTACTACCTTACTAATGTATATTAAAATGTGCTGCTCCATAAGCTGTGTCAGTATAGAATAGTCAGTAAGAATTAGAATTAGTCTGTCCGAAATGCCTAGGCATGCTGGTGGCTTTCCTTGTAATTAATATAATATGAAAAACACACATATAGATCTCTCGAAGATGAATTTTTTTTTTTTTTCAATTTAGTGTGAAAGTTGGTGTTTCTTAATGGAACGTTAGACCTAATTTGTGTTAGACCTAATTTGTGTTTGACCTAATTTGTGTTTGACCTAATTTGTGTTTGACCTAATTTGTGTTTGACCTAATTTGTGTTTGACCTAATTTGTGTTTGACCTAATTTGTGTTTGACCTAATTTGTGTTTGACCTAATTTGTGTTTGACCTAATTAATTTGTGTTAAAGGAATTGCAGTACTGATTTCCATGTGATGACTTACTAAGGCCTTTTTTTTATTCCTTTCAGATCTTCAGTGCTGATACTTAACTGAATTACCAACTTACGTTGCACTCTGCACTATTCCAATAGCATACACTGAGGTGCAGGAGGCTGGGATAATACAATAGAATTAGGGGAAAAATTTGACTGAGGCGTATAAATGGAAGACAGAAATAAATAAAACATGTAAATAATGTCTGAAAACATCTAACCAAGACAGGACAGCAGCGAAATGGTTTCAAGTTCGAAAAATTTAGGTTTAGAAATGATATACGAAATCGCTGGTTTGGCAATAGAGTTGTGGATGAGTGGAACAAACTCCCGAGTACCGTCATTGAAGTTAAAAACGTTGTGTAGTTTTAAAAATAGGTTAGACAAATACATGAGTGGGCCAGTAGGCCTTCTGCAGTGCTCCTTTCTTATGTTATATTCTAAATATAGGGGACACTTTTCTCGGATCTTGAAGCGACTGAAATACATCTAGTTAATATTACTGATATATGTATTTTGCCATGACTGTGTATATGCCGGGGTTCGTGTGTATGTACATGTGTATGTACATGTGTGTGCATGTGTGTGCGTGTCTGGGTTACTGTTGCGACCACCGTTACCACAAACACAGACAGAAGATTATTGGTCAGGTGAGACGTCTGGCTAACCTGTCTCCCTTCACAGGTCAACACCCGCACTGCTATCCTCTTGTATTACGTCACAGGTCAACACCTTCACTACTATCCTGTTCTATAACCTCACAAGTCAACACCTTCACTACTATCCTGTTGTATAACCTCACAGGTCAACACCTTCACTACTATCCTGTTGTATAACCTCACAGGTCAACACCATCACTACTATCCTGTTGTATAACCTCACAGGACAACACCATCACTACTATCCTGTTGTATAACCTCACAGGTGAACACCATCACTACTATCCTATTGTATAACCTCACAGGTCAACATCTTCACTACTATCCTATTGTATAACCTCACAGGTCAACACCTTCACTACTATCCTGTTGTATAACCTCACAGGTCAACACCTTCACTACTATCCTGTTGTATAACCTCACAGGTCAACACCTTCACTACTATCCTGTTGTATAACCTCACAGGTCAACACCATCACTACTATCCTGTTCTATAACCTCACAGGTCAACACCTTCACTACTATCCTGTTGTATAACCTCACAGGTCAACATCTTCACTACTATCCTATTGTATAACCTCACAGGTCAACACCTTTACTACTATCCTGTTGTATAACCTCACAGGTCAACACCTTCACTACTATCCTGTTGTATAACCTCACAGGTCAACACCTTCACTACTATCCTGTTGTATAACCTCACAGGTCAACACCATCACTACTATCCTGTTCTATAACCTCACAGGTCAACACCTTCACTACTATCCTGTTGTATAACCTCACAGGTCAACACCTTCACTACTATCCTGTTGTATAACCTCACAGGTCAACACCATCACTACTATCCTGTTGTATAACCTCACAGGTGAACACATCACTACTATCCTTTGTATAACCTCACAGGTCAACACCATCACTACTATCCTGTTGTATAACCTCACAGGTCAACACCATCACTACTATCCTATTGTATAACCTCACAGGTCAACACCATCACTACTATTCTGTTGTATAACCTCACAGGTCAACACCATCACTACTATCCTGTTGTATAACCTCACAGGTCAACACCTTCACTACTATCCTATTGTATAACCTCACAGGTCAACACCTTCACTACTATCCTGTTGTATAAACCTCACAGGTCAACACCTTCATACTATCCTATTGTATAACCTCACAGGTCAACACCTTCACTACTATCCTGTTGTATAACCTCACAGGTCAACACCTTCACTACTATCCTGTTGTATAACCTCACAGGTCAACACCATCACTACTATCCTGTTGTATAACCTCACAGGTCAACACCTTCACTACTATCTGTTGTATAACCTCACAGGTCAACACCTTCACTACTATCCTGTGTATAACCTCACAGGTCAAACACCTTCACTACTATCCTGTTGTATAACCTCACAGGTCAACACCATCACTACTATCCTGTTGTATAACCTCACAGGTCAACACCATCACTACTATCCTATTGTATAACCTCACAGGTCAACACCTTCACTACTATCCTGTTGTATAACCTCACAGGTCAACACCATCACTACTATCCTTGTATAACCTCACAGGTCAACACCTTCACTACTATCCTGTTGTATAACCTCACAGGTCAACACCTCACTACTATCCTGTTGTATAACCTCACAGGTCAACACTTCACTACTATCCTATTGTATAACCTCACAGGTCAACACCTTCACTACTATCCTGTTGTATAACCTCACAGGTCAACACCTTCACTACTATCCTGTTGTATAACCTCACAGGTCAACACCATTTACTACTATCCTGTTGTATAACCTCACAGGTCAACACCATCACTACTATCCTGTTGTATAACCTCACAGGTCAACACCATCACTACTATCCTGTTGTATAACCTCACAGGTCAACCCCCTCACTACTATCCTGTTGTATAACCTCACAGGTCAACACCATCACTACTATCCTGTTCTATAACCTCACAGGTCAACACCTTCACTACTATCCTGTTGTATAACCTCACAGGTCAACACCTTCACTACTATCCTGTTGTATAACCTCACAGGTCAACACATTCACTACTATCCTGTTTATAACCTCACAGGTCAACACCTTCACTACTATCCTGTTGTATAACCTCACAGGTCAACACCATCACTACTATCCTGTTGTATAACCTCACAGGTCAACACCTTCACTACTATCCCGTTGTATAACCTCACAGGTCAACACCTTCACTACTATCCTGTTGTATAACCTCACAGGTCAACCTTCACTACTATCCTGTTGTATAACCTCACAGGTCAACACCTCATACTATCCTGTTGTATAACCTCACAGGACAACACCATCACTACTAAACCTGTTGTATAACCTCACAGGTGAACACCATCACTACTATCCTATTGTATAACCTCACAGGTCAACACCATCACTACTATCCTGTTGTATAACCTCACAGGTCACACCTCACTACTATCCTTGTATAACCTCACAGGTCAACACCATCACTACTATTCTGTTGTATAACCTCACAGGTCAACACCATTTACTACTATCCTGTTGTATAACCTCACAGGTCAACACCTTCACTACTATCCTATTGTATAACCTCACAGGTCAAACACCTTCACTACTATCCTGTTGTATAACCTCACAGGTCAACACCTTCATACTATCCTTTGAATAACCTCAAAGGTCAAACATTCCTACTATCCTTGTATAACTCACAGGTCAACCATCACTACTATCTGTTGTAAACCTCAAAAGGGTCAACATCCAATACAATCCTAAGTTGGTAGAACATCACAGGTAACATCCTTCACTAATCTGTTGTCAGTCCATAACTCAAGTCAATCCATCACTTACTAATCCGTTCTATAACCTCACAGTCAACACCTTCACTACTGTCCTGTTGTATAACCTCACAGGTCAACACTTCACTACTATCCTGTTGTATAACTCACAAGGCTCAAACCATCACTACGTCCTGTTAGATTCCACTTAGCCTTCACTATATTATTGATAACTAAAACACTCACTATTTTATAACCTCAGGCAACACCTTCCTACTTCAGTGTATAACCTCACAGGTCAACACCTTCACTACTATCCTGTTGTATAACCTCACAGGTCAACACCATCACTACTATCCTGTTGTATAACCACACAGGTCAACACCATCACTACTATCCTGTTGTATAACCTCACAGGTGTGATGAATGGTTTGAAAAACCGACAAGTTGAAGATTGAGACACTTATGCAGCATATGGAAATCTTTATTCAGGAAACGTTTCGCCACACAGTGGCTTCATCAGTCCAATACAAAGAGGAAGGCGTAAGGAGAGGAGGAGTATGAGGTAATCAGTCCCTCAGCCTGGAGTCGATGTGTTCAGTCCATAAGTGTCTCAATCTTCAACCTCACAGGTCAACACCTTCACTACTATCCTATTGTATAACCTCACAGCTCAACACCATCACTACTGTCTTGTTATAATACCTCACAGGTCAACATTCAGCTACTGTCTTGTACGCTTTTATCACAAAGTTTGGGCTTGAGAAGAACCTACCTAGCATGAGCCGGTAGGCCTGCTGCAGTATTCCTCCATTATTATGTTCTTATACAGTATTTTGCAGTATTATACTAATAAAAACACTCAGGTGATGAATGAGAACCTTGAGGCACGACTCTCACTGTCAGGTGTTTACACCAGCGGGACAACTTTACGCCCTTTACTCTTGTATTAAACGGTACTATTCATTCATTATATGATTTTATTATATTAATGTACCTGTTACCTTGGTTATGGTACCTGGGTTCATCACCGCGGCCCGTGCCTTGGTTATGGTACCTGGGATCATCATCTCCGCGGCCCGTGCCTTCGTTATGGTACCTGGGATCATCACCTCCGCGGCCCGTGCCTTGGTCATGGTACCTGTGACCATCACCCCCGCGGCTCGTGCCTTGGTTATGGTACCTGGGATCATCACCTCCGCGGCCCGTGCCTTGGTCATGGTACCTGGGATCATCACCCCCGCGGCCCGTGCCTTGGTTATGGCACCTGGGATCATGACCCAAGCGGCCCGTGCCTTGGTCATGGAACCTGGGATCATCACCCTCGCGGCCCGTGCCTTGGTTATGGTACCTGGGATCATCACCCCCGCGGCCCGTGCCTTGGTCATGGCACCTGGGATCATCACCCCGCGGCCCGTGCCTTGGTCATGGTACCTGGGATCATCACCCCCGCGGCCCGTGCCTTGGTCATGGTGCCTGGGATCATCACCCCCACGGCCCGTGCCTTGGTCATCGTGCCTGGGATCATCACCCCCGCGGCCCGTGCCTTGGTCATGGCACCTGGGATCATCACCCCCGTGGCCCGTGCCTTGGTCATGGTGCCTGGGATCATCACCCCTGCAGCCCGTGCCTTGGTCATGGCACCTGGAATCATCACCCCTGCGGCCCGTGCCTTGGTCATGGCACCTGGGATCATCACCCCCGCGGCCCGTGCCTTGGTCATGGTGCCTGGGATCATCACCCCCACGGCCCGTGCCTTGGTCATCGTGCCTGGGATCATCACCCCCGCGGCCCGTGCCTTGGTCATGGTGCCTGGCATCATCACCCCCGCGGCCCGTGCCTTGGTCATGGCACCTGGGATCATCACCCCCGCGGCCCGTGCCTTGGTCATGGCACCTGGGATCATCACCCCCGCGGCCCGTGCCTTGGTCATGGTGCCTGGGATCATCACCCCTGCAGCCCGTGCCTTGGTCATGGCACCTGGAATCATCACCCCTGCGGCCCGTGCCTTGGTCATGGCACCTGGGATCATCACCCCCGCGGCCCGTGCCTTGGTCATGGTGCCTGGGATCATCATCCCCACGGCCCGTGCCTTGGTCATGGTGCCTGGGATCATCACCCCGCGGCCCGTGCCTTGGTCATGGTGCCTGGGATCATCACCCCCGCGGCCCGTGCCTTGGTCATGGTGCCTGGGATCATCATCCCCGCGGCCCGTGCCTTGGTCATGGTGCCTGGGATCATCACCCCCGCGGCCCGTGCCTTGGTCATGGTGCCTGGGATCATCACCCCCGCGGCCCGTGCCTTGGTCATGGTGCCTGGGATCATCATCCCCGTGGCCCGTGCCTTGGTCATGGCACCTGGGATCATCACCCCCGCGGCCCGTGCCTTGGTCATGGCACCTGGGATCATCACCCCCGCGGCCCGTGCCTTGGTCATGGTGCCTGGGATCATCATCCCCGTGGCCCGTGCCTTGGTCATGGCACCTGGGATCATCACCCCCGCGGCCCGTGCCTTGGTCATGGCACCTGGGATCATCACCCCCGCGGCCCGTGCCTTGGTCATGGCACCTGGGATCATCACTCCCCAAGGAATAAGCTGTGATAACCCTACTGTGTGCAAGTCCCATTCATATCTAACCTCTCTCTCTCTCTCTCTCTCTCTCTCTCTCTCTCTCTCTCCCCTCTCTCTCTCTCTCTTTCTCCTCCGCAGCCCGACAATAGGCCAGACTTGTCTGATGATTGATAACATAAGATTTGCTCGAATTTTAAACCTGGAGGGTTAGCCATCCAGGATAACCCAAGGAAGTTAGTGTGTCATCAATGACACACACCAGTGGACTAACACCCAGGTACCTACTTATTGCTAGGTGAACATGCCCAACGTTTCCACTCATGCCGGGGATTGAACAACGAACACTCGGTGTGTGGAGCCAGAGCGTTGCCAACCGAGACATGCGACCACATCAGCCAGGCTGTTGCTGATGAATGAGACGTATGTGCAACACTTTGGTGTCTTTATTTTGGAAATGTTTCGCCAGCCAGTGGCTTCATCAGTCCAATGTAGAAAAGAATGGTTCTTCGTACTGGACTAAGGAAGCCACCTGCTGTCGAAACGTTTCCATTATAGAAATATCCAAATGGTGCACAGGTGTTTCACTCATAAATTTGTCGGTCTTCTGAATCATTCACACAACAGACTGTTGCTGTTGGCGGCACTGTGGCTCATATATCCGTCACAGGCTGGTTGATCCGACACTTAGTGGAGGATGTTGTTAAGTTTCCTCTGTAAGATTTCCACACTTGCCCTGGAAGTGTTTCTAATATCTTCTGGAAAGATGTTGAGACACAGATGTTGATGTAATGTTCTCTTACTGTGCTCATGGCACTCCTGCTGTTCACACATCTCTTACTCTAGTATCTTGCTATGGTAGTGAGATTTATTAAGGACTAGACCCTCAAGTATGTTATTGTAATAATTATGATAATTTATGTTCCAAAAATATATTTGATGGAACTTATATGTGCAGTTAAGATTATCTGTACATTCTCTAGATATGTGATTTCACCTGCCTTGAATGGAGATGTTTATGTACTGCACTATTCCAGCCTAGAGAGAATAAGTAATTTAAAAAGGATAATCACTGGCTTGGTATCCCTCATTTTGAAGGTTCTCATTACCCATTCTATCATTTTCCTCGCAGACATGATAGTATAACGGGTTTGTTTGGTGTTCTGGTAGTGGGTGGTTAATGATACGTCTTCGGAGGCTTCTTTGTTTATTTGTAAAGTCGTGGTGGGTACACAGGCTTATGTGTTGTGCCCATGGCCCGGGAGGGCCATCCCACGAGAGAGGACACTTCTTGACTGAGTGAAGGGTGTCGCAAGAGTGAGGCAGAGGCAAGGGCAGGCAGGCTGGCGTGCCCACCGAGAGGCCTGGCTACAGAGGGCAGCACCTTAGTGCTGCAAAATATGAACTAAGCTGGCAGACAGCATAGGCTGTCTGTGCAGACAGTACAAGCTGTCTACATATGCTCGGCCACCTACCTGGCGTCGTCCCGACGCGACAATACTGGTGGTAAAAGAAACTCGGTCTCTCTCTCGTAGGAACAGGGCACAGAACACAAAATAAAAACATATATTTACATATGGACATGGAAAAAAAACTTCCTACAGGGAGGGAAGAAAAAAACATGTGGGGTGTGCTAAACATCGTGGTCATAGGCAGTGAGCGTCGAAGGGCATCACTGCACTCCTTCCTGTGTCTGGACAGATACTGCAACACAGGAGACATCGCTGCGGCTGAGCTGTGATGTAACAGGGTACGGTCTCCTCTGGAACGGTGAAGCAGTTATCATAGGAGTCGCTGCAGGTTTTCACTCAACCTGTGGCACGACATGCTGGTGCCCTCGAGTGAGGCATTGACAAAACTTGGCAACTGGGCAGAACTTCTGGCAAGTGACTCAGGAGGACACTTCTCGACTGGTACTGTCGCTGGGCTGTCACTGCCGGCGAGCATGGAGCGAGTTTTGGAGCGAGTCATGGCAGAGACGACTGGACGAAACATCTGGGAGTCGTAACATCATACACCAGACTGCAGTGAGCGAGCTAGCAGTCAAAGTGACATCATCATTGTGCAGGCTGCTCACTGAAGCTTGTGACACGAGGCTGACACAGCGCCTGCTGACAGGGCTAACTGCTGCTTGACGAGTGTCATTCTCTCAGCAGCTGGAGTTATAGCAGAGGTTAGTCTAAGCATCCCCAAACTTGTTTCTCTACATATAACTGCATTCTGAAGGTCTGGAGTGAAGTGAAACAAATCTCGATGGGAATCATAGCAGGTACGATTCTGCAGAACATCACAAGCGACGAGCATAAGAGCTTTCTGTACAAAGGGGCTCAAACGCTCAGAGCTGACTGATAACAACTGTCAAACACACTGGTCACATCCGGTGACTTAGCACAGTGGTGCTACTCAGGTCTGGCTCAGACCTCACTGGACACATGGAAGCTACACACACCTGCGATACATGTGGTACACTAACATATGAGAACACTGAGAGGAATTAATTAACACGCGACATATATCTTCTCTCAATCTTCTCGACAATACTGAAATAATTACTAGAAACACTCGATGTGACATCATGTGATGTCAGGCATGATGTCGTGAGGTGACGTCAGCAGCACTGTGACATCAGCAGACATCTTGAGGTGATGTCAGGCAGACATTGTGATGTCATGAAGTCGGGCAGTATCGTGGGTGACGTCAATGTGATGCCGGCAGCAGACCACAGCATGTGGCCTGGGACATCTGGTAACTCATGTGGTTTGTAGATCCATGTGACATCGCCCACACCCAACATGGTGTCGAGATCTATGTGGCATGCTGATCCATGGGGCTTGCTGATCTATGTGGCATGCTGATCCACGTGGCTTCGAGTGGCCTCGGGCACTCGGATACACAGCTCTGGCAATGAATTCACATGGAAAACAGTGGAAACACAGCAGAGGGACTGAGTAGTGGTGAGTGTATGGTAGTGTGGTGGCGAGGAGCGTGGGTGAGTGTATGGCGAGGAAAGCATCTGGCCACTTCCTCCTCTCCCACCCACAAACACAGGGAAACACACTGGATGCAAAAATCACCACAAAACTCACCTCTGGCTTGCTGAAACAGCTGTGCTGAGCTGAACAACAGCAAGCAACATACAATTGAAGCTGAACACGTGACTTGAGAAACAGTGTGGGATGCTGTAGCATGGGCTCACTTACAATTCTCAAAGAAATTTGGCAAATTTCGGCTAGATCCTGCTTGTACCTGTGTCTGGATGCTCAAACGTGCAGACACGATATCAGGATAACCCGCTGAGAGAAGGATGCATCTTGCATGGAGTGATGAAGTGAAGATGACTTCATTCCTTCCTCTCTCTGGGCAAACACAACTGCTGCGACCAGTGCTTCCCAACAATTATAACCAGTTTGTTTGGTGTTCTGGTAGCGGGGAGTAAATGATAAGTCTTTGGAGGCTTCTTACTTTATAGTTAAGTCATGGTGGGTACACAGGCTTGTGTGTTGTGCCCATGGCCCAGGAGGGCCATGCCCACGAGGGAGAGAGAGTAGGCCTTCTTGACTGAGTGAAAGGTGTCGCCAGAGTGAGGCAGAGGCAAGGGCAGGCAGGCTGGAATGCCCACCGAGAGGCCTGGCTACAGAGGGCAGCACCTTAGTGCTGAGAAATATGATCTAAGCTGGCAGACAGCATAGGCTGTCTGTGCAGACAGTACAGGCTGTCTACAATAGTGACACTGTTGTGATCCTTGAAGGTGAGATCCTCAGACATTATCACTCTCAGGTCCTTCTCATTATTTTTCCTCTCTACTGTGTGATTAGATTTTGTAAGATTAATACTTCATATTAAGCACCAAACTCATTTAGATCATTCAGTGCAATACGTGGTGTAGGCTTGATCCTCCATCTGCTGAGCACCAGACAGATGAAGTTCCCATTTGTACACACCTGTATGTGCATTAGAGTTCGTAGCATGCTCAGTTCTAGCTATTGTTTCCTCCAGTTTTCCATAACGGACTAACTGGAATCTGTCCTCATTGGACATCATATTGTTATTCGTTACCCATTGGAAAACTTGGTTTATATTTTCTTAGAGATTTACTGTGTCCTCAATTGATGACAGTCTCGTGCAGATCCAAGTATCGTCTGCAAAGGATAACACGGTGCTATGGTTTACATCTCTGATATGAGGATGAGGAACAGCATGGGGGGCGAGTACTGTGCGTTGTTGAACAAAGCTTTTAACTATGGCGGCCTCTGACTTACTCTGTTTACCATTATTCTTTGTCATTGATTGGTTAGAAAGTTGAAGATCCATCTGCCCACTTTGCCAGTTATCCCTTCAGCACTCATTTTGTGCGCTAATACACCATGATCGCACTTGTCAAAGGCTTTTGCAAAAATCTATGTATACTACATCTGCATTCTATCTTCCAGTGCATCCAAGACCACATCATAGTGGCCCAGTAGTTGCAAGAGGCAGGATCAACTTGCTCTGAATCCATTCTGACCTGGACTGTGCAATTTTTTGGAATCCAAGTGATCTGCAGTCATACTTCTTAGTACTCTTTCAAAGATTTTTATGATGTGGAATGTTATAGTTCTTAGTTATTACTTTGCTGCCAGCTTTATGGAGTGAGGCGGAAACATCAGCAGTGTTTTTTTACCAGTTGTCTATGTTCACCCATCAGTAAAATGGGTACCTGGGTGTTAGTCGACTGGTGTGGGTCGCATCCTGGGACACTGACCTAATTTGCCCGAAATGATCTGTATAACAAGGGGCTTTCTATGTAGTAGTATGTTATTGATGTCAGCTAGGACTGTATACCTTGTACATGTACTTGTAGTAAATAAAGATATTATTATTATTATTATTATTATTATTATTATTATTTATTATTATTATTATTATTATTCCATTGTTTTTAGTGACTGTGGGATTTCACCCATGTCTAAGCTCCTTCTCCATAACATATTTAGGGCACACGAAGAGACGAAAGGGGTTTCTTGTAGTTCTTAATGAACAGAGCTCCAAAAGTCTGGGTCTGAGGCTAAGTGTATGGGCATGTTGTCAATGGCTTCCTCAAAATCTAGTAGAGTTAGGGTTATGTCAGAAATCTGGCATACATTGACAGGGTTTTGAGGCTCATTCATAAAAAAATTGTCTGGATTGTCAATCTTTAGACTAACGGCTCGCTAAACACCGGGTCATATTGAGACTTAAGTATTTCATTCATTTCTCTGTTGTCATCTGTATAAGTTCCATCTTGTCTGAGCAAGGGCCTGATACTAGATATGGTTTTTGCCTTGTTTTTGGCACATGAATTTCTTTTAATTTCACTAATTGCATTTAGTTTCTCCTGTTGTTTCTGGATCCTGTATGAATCTTTTAACTTAAGATCAATACTTTCTACTTCCCTGGTTAGTGCTTCCTTCCCTGTTTCAGATAATCTAGCATTCTTGAGGAGCTCAGTGATTCTTCACCTTCTGTAGAGGGAGCTTCTATCTCTCTCTCTCTTTCTCTCCCTCTCCAGTGTACTTCTCTTTTTTCTTTGGGAAATATACCATGAACATACTTCAGCTGCCAGGAAGTTGATCTTTTCAAGGCAGTGGTTAGGATCCATGTTATCTAAGATATCTTCCCAACAAGTTTCATGTAAGACATAGTTTACCTGATCCCAGTTGATGTTCTTGTTGTTGAAGTTGAATTTGATAAATGAACCCCTCTATCTGTGTGCATTTTGTTGGTCAGGACCCCTGTGCATGTAAGTCTGGACTGCGATAAGATTGCGATCTGAGCTAGTCGTTTTTGATATTATGTTTCTTATCACATCCTCATTATTTGTGAAAATAAGGTCAAGTGTGTTCTCCAGTTTTGTTGGCTTCAGTATCTGCTGGCTTAGGGTGTGTTTACTGCAGAAATTCAGCAGCTCATGTGTGTATGACTTCTCATCAGAGCTGTCTCAGGGGAATATTTCTGCTATAACATTATTTGCTACATTCTTATATTTTGTATGTCTTATGCTGACGCCACCAAGCAGCAAGATGTTTGAGGATGGAGCTGGAAGGTTTTCCAGACAGCAGTCAATTTTCAACAGCTGTTCCTTGAACTGTTGGGAAGTTGCATTGGGTGGCTTATATACAAACACAATAACTAAGTTTTGGTTCTTGATCTTTATTCTTAGAACTTCAACTACATCATTTGTGGTGTTCAGTATCTCCATGCAAATAAGTGACTCTCTAACATACAGGTCAATACTCTCTTGTTTCATTTTATTTCTGTCGCATCTGATAAGGTTGTACCCAGTTATCCATATTTTGTAATTTTTTGTGAGGGTCTCTATGAAGGCTGAAAATATCGCATTTGACTTCTCTAGAAGTCCACTGATGAAAGGTATTTTGTTGTTAGTGGATGGTTTAAGGCCCTGTATATTAGCAAATATAAATGAAGTGTTGCATGTTTGTTGGGGGGATTTTGTTTTTGGCATCAGTGGTCATGGTTCAGGAGGGACATGGAGGGGCCACTGGCTGTGCCTCCAGTCCAACAAGGCTCCAAGGTGGTGGGACTATTTCTTCCCACTTTCTTCGTTTCCTTCCACTACAAAATCACTTGGAGTGTGGTTGTCATAACTACTCTGGTTTGTTTTACAGGGTCTGTACCTCCTGGTCCCATTTAAATGGTATGTGGGGCAGTTGGTGTTGTAACATTGTTTGCTGAGGACTGGAGAATGGCACATTTCAGGGTGAAAGAATTTGCAGGAGGTAGAACGACACATTCCTTCAGATAGGAGGTCATGGCATTGTTTGGGATGTTCAAAGTTGTATGTCACAATAGTTTTTCCCAATATTCCATGCTTACAGATGCCTTAAGCATAGTATTTGCACATTTTTGCTTTTGGTTGGATACAATTAGTGGTGGATATATTCCCAATTTGTGCAGATTCTAGAACTGCACCATAATCTTCAGCAGTAGAAGGAATGTTAGGTAAGACACATATGCAACAGTTAGACAACTTTATTCCGAAACGTTTCGCCTACACAGTAGGCTTCTTCAGTCGAATACAGAAAGTAGGCAGGAACAGTAGAGATGTGAAGACGATGTAATCAGTCCATCACCCTTGAAGTCGTAGAATTTGAGGTTGTCAGTCCCTCGGCTTGGAGAAGTTCAGTTCCATAGTCAGGAACTATCTGAAGATCAAGCGACAGTGTGGAGACTTAAATACTGTCGGAAGGAGAGGTGCAGGGTAGTAGTAGTAGTAGTAGTAGTAGTAGTAGTGAGAGGCCACTGAGAGGTCATGTCCCTCTCAGATCCAACACTTCTCACTTGAAAAGCTTGTCCAAGGTGTTTTCTGTACCAAGATGCCATGTGTTGCAGTGTCTGACAAGATGAACATCAAAATGGTATACAATACCGACAGGTTGTTAGGTAAGACACATATGCAACAGTTAGACAACTTCATTCCGAAACGTTTCGTCTACACAGTAGGCTTCTTCAGTCGAATACAGAAAGTAGGCAGGAACAGTAGAGATGTGAAGACGATGTAATCAGTCCATCACCCTTGAAGTCGTAGAATTTGAGGTTGTCAGTCCCTCGGCCTGGAGAAGTTCAGTTCCATAGTCAGGAACTATCTGAAGATCAAGCGAACGAGAACGAACGAAAGTTCAGGTAAGATCCCAAATGGGATGAGCGGGGAAGACGGGACAGACGAAGAACAGTGCTGGAGAGGAGTGTTCTTAGTCGTAGAAATAGAGCCAGGGCTTAACCCAGCAGCGAGGCGATCGTGGGACAGATATTGAGAAGAGAAATTCAGGCTCTTCTGTTGGGACTCTGGTGGGGTGAGCGGGAAGGAAGGGACATGCGACGTTTAGAGGTAGAGAGGAGTGTAGAACTGAGCCATGTCTTAACCCAAAGGGTAAGGCGAACGTGGAGCAGAGAATGGTACCTGTCATAGAAGGTACCTCTCGGAGAATCCAAGGTTATTTGTAAATAGGGTAAGGAGCAGGATCATGCAAGGAGTAGAAAAGGTTGTGTTGGTTTGTGGGTCTGCGAATGTCTTCGTCGAGGAGAGAGGTCCAGTAGTCATGTCGTGTCTCAAGTTTGTCTATCTGTCTGTCACTGAGCGTCTTCCAGTACAGATTCAGCGTGGGGATGTCTAACTGGGCATGTAGAGACTCGCATGTGGCGAAGTCCTCCCATCTGACATCAAGCACCCAGCGCAGCGCCTTGTTCTGGACACGCTGCAGTTTAAGTAAGTTTGTTTTTGCTGCAAGAGAGAGGGCTAGAGGAGAGTAAGTTATCAGAGGACGTATAAGGGATTTGTAGAGGTGTAGTTTGGTGCGTTGAGAGGCATGTTTCAGCTTGTAGAGGCCCGCAAGGGCCTTACTAGCTATTGCATGCCTTGAGTGAATGTGTCCGTGTAAGCGTAGAAGGTAGTCAAGATTAACGCCAAGGACAGTGACAGATTGTGTCATGGGGATGTATGTGCGGGTGTCAGCTGTTCTGAGCTCGACAGGTAATGGAGGATCACGTTTTCTGTAGTTAAAATATGTAATGCTGGATTTAGCTGCATTGGTTTTGATCCTCCATTTTTGTTCCCAGATGGCTATCCTGTCGACCTCATTTTGTGTTTTGTGTGTGAGTGTATCTATATTGGCATGAGTGATAAGTTGTCTTTTTTGGGTTTAGGAAGGAGGATAGCAGTAGCAGCTTTGAAGAGGGAAGGGAAGTATCCAGAGGCAAGGGAGGCATTGAGGAGGTTTGTGTAGGCAGTAATGATAGAGTCAGGAAGGTGTTTTAGGATAATATGGTTTAGGCCAGAGGCGCCAGGAGCCTTGGGAGGAAGGTGTCTGAGGAGAGTTTTAATGTCTGTGTTGGTGAAAGGAGTGTCGAGTTCTTGGGAGGAGGTAAGAGAGTCTAGATGAATGTGGCTATCTGGTGTTGTATCTTGTGTGTGTGCAGTGTTCCAATGTTCTATGTTCTGAATGTGTTGAATAACGTTAGGGTGAGGTCGGTGAGGGTGGAAGATGTTCTCCCAGATGTGTTTGAAGATGTTGGTAGCAGCCTGTGGGTCTGAGATGTGTGTGCTGTTGTGGGTGATGTGTTTGAATTTGTTGGTGGGAGTAGTGCCTCTTATTTTTTTGATAAAGTTCCAGAAGGCTTTAGTGTTTTTAATACACTGTTTGTCAGCTTGTTGTATGAGTTGTGACCAGTGATTGTTGTGGTCTTGGTCTAGACTGTGTAGAATGTTGTTTCTAAGGTAAGTGAGATCTAATCGAACTTGATTAAATCTGTGTGTGTTGTAGAGAAAGCAGTTGTGGTAGCAGATAATTAGTCTTCTTGTTCTGAGTGACGGTTTGAAGGAATAACGAGTGGTGTGAGTTTTCTTTGGTATTGCGTTGTTGGCTGCTTGTGTAATTGTGACCTGGATGAGATCAAGTTGAGTATCGATGTCCATCTTGTCAGACACTGCAACACGTGGCATCTTGGTACAGAAAACACCTTGGACAAGCTTTTCAAGTGAGAAGTGTTGGATCTGAGAGGGACATGACCTCTCAGTGGCCTCTCACTACTACTACTACTACTACTACTACTACCCTGCACCTCTCCTTCCGACAGTATTTAAGTCTCCACACTGTCGCTTGATCTTCAGATAGTTCCTGACTATGGAACTGAACTTCTCCAAGCCGAGGGACTGACAACCTCAAATTCTACGACTTCAAGGGTGATGGACTGATTACATCGTCTTCACATCTCTACTGTTCCTGCCTACTTTCTGTATTCGACTGAAGAAGCCTACTGTGTAGGCGAAACGTTTCGGAATAAAGTTGTCTAACTGTTGCATATGTGTCTTACCTAACAACCTGTCGGTATTGTATACCATTTTGATGTTCAGTAGAAGGAATCTTTCCAGCACCATTGTCGTCCCTGACCATGACTGGCTGTAAAAAAAACTCGGTCTCTCGCAGGAACAGGGCACAGAACACAAAATAAAAAACATATATATATATACATACATGGACATGGGAAAAAAATTTCTACAGGGAGGGAAGAAATAAAAGGTCATAGTGAGCGTTGATGGGCTTCACTGCACTCCTGCGCCTGGACAGATACTGCAACACAGGAGACATCGCTGCAGCTGAGCTATGATGTAACAGGGTACAGTCTCCTCTGGAACAGTGAAGCAGCCATCATAGGAGTTGCTGCAGGGTTTCACTCAACCTGGGGCACAACCTGCTGGTGCCCTCGAGTGAGGTGTCGTCAGTACTCGGTAACTGGGCAGGACTTCTTCTGGCAAGTGACTCAGGAGGACATTTTTCGACTGGTACTGTCACTGGGGCTGTCACTGCCTGTGAACATGGAGTGAATCGTGGCAGAAATGACTTGGCAAAGCATCTGGGAGTCGTAACATCATACACCATTCTGCAGTGAGTGGGCTAGCAGTCAAAGTGACATCATCTTTGTGCAGGAGCTCACTGAAGCTTGTGACACAAGGCTGACACAGCACCTGCCGACAGGGCGAACTGTGGCTTGACAAGTGTCATTCTCTAGACAGTTGGAGTTACAGCAGAGGTTATTCTAAGCATTTCTTTACATATAACTGCACTCTGAAGGTCAGGAGGTGAAGTGAAACAAATCTCAATGGGAATCATAGCAGGTACAATTCTGCAGGGCATCATGAGCTGTGAACAATAAGAGCTTTCTATACAAGGGGTTCAGATGCTTGGGGCTGACTAATATCAGCTGTCAAATGCACAGGTCACACCGGGTGACAAGTGACACGAGATGCTACACAGTGGTCTGGGCTCAAGACCACACAGGACACACGGAAAACTGCACACACCCGCACCGGACATGCAGTACTACATGGCTTACTAGCAAATGACACTTTTCTGTGTAAAAATCGAGACTAAGCTATACACGAACATGTGAGAACACTGAGAGGAATTAACTAGCACATGACATATCTTCTCTCAATTTTCTCGACAACACAACATATTGCTCACTTTGATACTAACACTGTCGATCAGGCATGACATTGTGAGGTGATGTCATGGGGTGACATTGTGAGGTGACATCAGCAGCATGGTGATGTCAGCAGACATCTCTAGGTGATGTTCTGGAGTGATGTCATGAGGGATGTCATGGGGTGACATCGCGAGATGATTTCAGGCAGACATCGTGAAGTCGGGCAGCATCGTGGGTGACATCATAGGAGTGATGCAGCAGCAGACCACAGCATGTGGCTAGGGACGTCTAGCTAGGTAACCCACGTAGCTTGTAAATCCATGTGGCATCGTCCACACGTGGCTTAGTGATCCACGTGGCTTTGAGTGGCCTCGGGCACTCGGATACACAGCTCTGGCAATGAATTCACATGGAAAACAACAGAAAACACAGCAGAGGGAGCGAGTACAGTGGTGGAGTGTGGTGG
>NC_069450.1:1132103-1194934 GCF_026875155.1 Cherax quadricarinatus | reverse complement strand
GTTTCAAAAGCCAGAGGTGAGTTTTGGGGTGATTTTTGCACCCAGTGTTTTTTCCCTTTTTTTGTGGGGGAGAGGAGGAAGTGGCCAGATGCTTCCCTCGCCATACACTCACCCACGCTCCTCGCCACCACACTACTATACACTCACCACTACTCAGTCCCTCTGCTGTGTTTCCACTGTTTTCCATGTGAATTCATTGCCAGAGCTGTGTATCCGAGTGCCCGAGGCCACTCGAAGCCACGTGGATCAGCATGTCACATAGATCAGCAAGCCCCATGGATCAGCATGCCACATAGATCTCGACACCATGTTGGGTGTGGGCGATGTCACATGGATCTACAAACCACATGAGTTACCAGATGTCCCAGGCCACATGCTGTGGTCTGCTGCCGGCATCACATTGACGTCACCCATGATGCTGCCCGACTTCATGACATCACAATGTCTGCCTGACATCACCTCAAGATGTCTGCTGACGTCACAGTGCTGCTGACGTCACCTCACGACATCATGCCTGACATCACATGATGTCACATCGAGTGTTTCTAGTAATTATTTCAGTATTGTCGAGAAGATTGAGAGAAGATATATGTCACATGTTAATTAATTCCTCTCAGTCAGTGTTCTCATATGTTAGTGTACCACATGTATCGCAGGTGTGTGTAGCTTCCATGTGTCCAGTGAGGTCTGAGCCAGACCTGAGTAGCACCACTGTGCTAAGTCACCGGATGTGACCAGTGTGTTTGACAGTTGTTATCAGTCAGCTCTGAGCGTTTGAGCCCCTTTGTACAGAAAGCTCTTATGCTCGTCGCTTGTGATGTTCTGCAGAATCGTACCTGCTATGATTCCCATCAAGATTTGTTTCACTTCACTCCAGACCTTCAGAATGCAGTTATATGTAGATAAACAAGTTTGGGGATGCTTAGACTAACCTCTGCTATAACTCCAACTGCTGAGAGAATGACACTCGTCAAGCAGCAGTTAGCCCTGTCGGCAGGCGCTGTGTCAGCCTCGTGTCACAAGCTTCAGTGAGCAGCCTGCACAATGATGATGTCACTTTGACTGCTAGCTCGCTCACTGCAGTCTGGTGTATGATGTTACGACTCCCAGATGTTTCGTCCAGTCGTCTCTGCCATGACTCGCTCCACAACTCGCTCCATGCTCGCCGGCAGTGACAGCCCAGCGACAGTACCAGTCGAGAAGTGTCCTCCCGAGTCACTTGCCAGAAGTTCTGCCCAGTTGCCAAGTTTTGTCAATGCCTCACTCGAGGGCACCAGCATGTCGTGCCACAGGTTGAGTGAAAACCTGCAGCGACTCCTATGATGACTGCTTCACCGTTCCAGAGGAGACCGTACCCTGTTACATCACAGCTCAGCTGCAGCAATGTCTCCTGTGTTGCAGTATCTGTCCAGACACAGGAAGGAGTGCAGTGATGCCCTTCGATGCTCACTGCCTATGACCACGATGTTTAGCACACCCCGCATGTTTTTTTCTTCCCTCCCTGTAGGAAGTTTTTTTCCCATGTCCATATGTAAATATATGTTTTTATTTTGTGTTCTGTGCCCTGTTCCTACGAGAGAGAGACCGAGTTTCTTTTACCACCAGTATTGTCGCGTCGGGACGACGCCAGGTAGGTGGCCGAGCATATGTAGACAGCTTGTACTGTCTGCACAGACAGCCTATGCTGTCTGCCAGCTTAGTTCATATTTTGCAGCACTAAGGTGCTGCCCTCTGTAGCCAGGCCTCTCGGTGGGCACGCCAGCCTGCCTGCCCTTGCCTCTGCCTCACTCTTGCGACACCCTTCACTCAGTCAAGAAGTGTCCTCTCTCATGGGATGGCCCTCCCGGGCCATGGGCACAACACATAAGCCTGTGTACCCACCACGACTT
The DNA here is from genome assembly GCF_026875155.1 of Cherax quadricarinatus. NCBI lineage: Eukaryota > Metazoa > Arthropoda > Malacostraca > Decapoda > Parastacidae > Cherax > Cherax quadricarinatus. The sequence goes on along the minus strand of NC_069450.1, from coordinate 1,193,045 downwards.
TACAAATAAACAAAGAAGCCTCCGAAGACGTATCATTAACCACCCACTACCAGAACACCAAACAAACCCGTTATACTATCATGTCTGCGAGGAAAATGATAGAATGGGTAATGAGAACCTTCAAAATGAGAGATACCAAGCCAGTGATTATCCTTTTTAAATTACTTATTTTCTCTAGGCTGGAATAGTGCAGTACATAAACATCTCCATTCAAGGCAGGTGAAATCACATATCTAGAGAATGTACAGATAATCTTAACTGCACATATAAGTTCCATCAAATATATTTTTGGAACATAAATTATCATAATTATTACAATAACATATTTGAGGGTCTAGTCCTTAATAAATCTCACTACCATAGCAAGATACTAGAGTAAGAGATGTGTGAACAGCAGGAGTGCCATGAGCACAGTAAGAGAACATTACATCAACATCTGTGTCTCAACATCTTTCAGAAGATATTAGAAACACTTCCAGGGCAAGTGTGAAAACTTACAGAGGAACTTAACAACATCCTCCACTAAGTGTCGGATCAACCAGCCTGTGACGGATATATGAGCCACAGTGCCGCCAACAGCAACAGTCTGTTGTGTGAATGTTCAGAAAACCGACAAATTTATGAGTGAAACACCTGTGCACCATTTTGGATATTTCTATAATGGAAACGTTTCGACAGCAGGTGGCTTCCTTAGTCCAGTACGAAGAACCATTCTTTTCTACATTGGACTGATGAAGCCACTGGCTGGCGAAACATTTCCAAAATAAAGACACCAAAGTGTTGCACATACGTCTCATTCATCAGCAACAGCCTGGCTGATGTAGTCGCATGTCTCGGTTGGCAACGCTCTGGCTCCACACACCGAGTGTTCGTTGTTCAATCCCCGGCATGAGTGGAAACGTTGGGCATGTTCACCCAGCAATAAGTAGGTACCTGGGTGTTAGTCCACTGGTGTGTGTCATTGATGACACACTAACTTCCTTGGGTTATCCTGGATGGCTAACCCTCCAGGTTTAAAATTCGAGCAAATCTTATGTTATCAATCATCAGACAAGTCTGGCCTATTGTCGGGCTGCGGGAGGAGAAAGAGAGAGAGAGAGGGAGAGAGAGAGAGAGAGAGAGAGAGAGAGAGAGAGAGAGAGAGAGAGAGAGAGAGAGAGAGAAGGGAGGGAGAGGAGAGAGAGAGAGAGAGAGAGAGAGAGAGAGAGAGAGAGAGAGAGAGAGAGAGAGAGAGAGAGGTTAGATATGAATGGGACTTGCACACAGTAGGGTTATCACAGCTTATTCCTTGGGGGGTGATGATCCCAGGTGCCATGACCAAGGCACGGCCGCGGGGGTGATGATCCCAGGTGCCATGACCAAGGCACGGGCCACGGGGATGATGATCCCAGGTGCCATGACCAAGGCACGGGCCGCGGGGGTGATGATCCCAGGTGCCATGACCAAGGCACGGGCCGCGGGGGTGATGATCCCAGGTGCCATGACCAAGGCACGGGCCGCGGGGATGATGATCCCAGGCACCATGACCAAGGCACGGGCCGCGGGGGTGATGATCCCAGGCACCATGACCAAGGCACGGGCCGCGGGGGTGATGATCCCAGGCACCATGACCAAGGCATGGGCCGCGGGGATGATAATCCCAGGCACCATGACCAAGGCACGGGCCGTGGGGGTGATGATCCCAGGTGCCATGACCAAGGCACGGGCCGTGGGGGTGATGATTCCAGGTGCCATGACCAAGGCACGGGCTGCAGGGGTGATGATCCCAGGCACCATGACCAAGGCACGGGCCACGGGGGTGATGATCCGAGGTGCCATGACCAAGTCACGGGCTGCGGGGGTGATGATGCCAGGCACCATGACCAAGGCACGGGCCGCGGGGGTGATGATCCCAGGCACGATGACCAAGGCACGGGCCGTGGGGGTGATGATCCCAGGCACCATGACCAAGGCACGGGCCGTGGGGGTGATGATCCCAGGTACCATAACCAAGGCACGAGCAGCGGGGGTGATGGTCCCAGGTACCATGACCAAGGCACGGGCCGCGGGGGTGATGATCCAAGGTACCATGACCAAGGCTCGGGCCGCGGGGTGATGATCCCAGGTACCATAACCAAGGCACGGGCCGCGGAGGTGATGATCCCAGGTACCATAACGAAGGCACGGGCCGCGGAGATGATGATCCCAGGTACCATAACCAAGGCACGGGCCGCGGTGATGAACCCAGGTACCATAACCAAGGTAACAGGTACAGTAATATAATAAAATCATATAATGAATGAATAGTACCGTTTAATACAAGAGTAAAGGGCGTAAAGTTGTCCCGCTGGTGTAAACACCTGACAGTGAGAGTCGTGCCTCAAGGTTCTCATTCATCACCTGAGTGTTTTTATTAGTATAATACTGCAAAATACTGTATAAGAACATAATAATGGAGGAATACTGCAGCAGGCCTACCGGCTCATGCTAGGTAGGTTCTTCTCAAGCCCAAACCTTGTGATAAAAGCGTACAAGACAGTAGCTGAATGTTGACCTGTGAGGTATTATAACAAGACAGTAGTGATGGTGTTGACCTGTGAGGTTATACAATAGGATAGTAGTGAAGGTGTTGACCTGTGCGGTTGAAGATTGAGACACTTATGCAGCATATGGGAATCTTTATTCAGGAAACGTTTCGCCACACAGTGGCTTCATCAGTCCAATACAAAGAGGAAGGCGTAAGGAGAGGAGGAGTATGAGGTAATCAGTCCCTCAGCCTGGAGTCGATGTGTATAGGAGTCCTCAGGTTGTTCTTCAACTCTATACATCCTTAATCAGGCCTCATTTAGATTATGCTGCACAGTTTTGGTCACCGTATTACAGAATGGATATAAATGCTCTGGAAAATGTACAAAGGAGGATGACAAAGTTGATCCCATGTATCAGAAACCTTCCCTATGAGGATAGACTAAGGGCCCTGAATCTTCACTCTCTAGAAAGACGTAGAATTAGGGGGGATATGATTGAGGTGTATAAATGGAAGACAGGAATAAATAAAGGGGATGTAAATAGTGTGCTAAAAAATATCTAGCCTAGACAGGACTCGCAGCAAGGGTTTTTTAAGTGGAAAAATTCAGATTCGGGAAGGATATAGGAAAGTACTGGTTTGGTAATAGAGTTGTGGATGAGTGGAACAAACTCCCAAGTACAGTTATAGAGGCCAGAACGTTGTGTAGCTTTAAAAATAGGTTGGATAAATACATGAGTGGGTGTGGGTGAGTGTGAGTTGGACCTGATTAGCTTGTGCTACCAGGACGGTTGCCGTGTTCCTCCCTTAAGTCAATGTGACCTGACCTGACTAGGTTGGGTGCATTGGCTTAAGCCGGTAGGAGACTTGGACCTGCCTCGCATGGGCCAGTAGGCCTTCTGCAGTGTTCCTTCGTTCTTATGTTCTTATGTTCTTATTCCCCTGCTCCTTCTTTCCTCCCTTGCCCCTTATTTCCTCCTATACCTACCCTCCAAGTAGGTACACCTCCCTTATTACCTCCCCATTTGCTTCTTTCCCCTTCCTCCCTTCTCTCCTCACCTATTCTCAACAAAGGCCAACCCTTCTTTCCTTCCTATTCCATCTTTCCTTTCTATTCTCCTTTCCACCAAATTTATATTTTCTCCTTTACCCCTTCTTTCCCTTTTTTCCAAACACCGCCCTCCCATCCAAACACCCCCCTCCCATCCAAAACCACCCTCCCATCCAAACACCGCCCTCCCATCCAAACACCGCCCTCCCATCCAAACAAACCCCCTCCCATCCAAACACCGCCCTCCCATCCAAACACCGCCCTCCCATCCAAACACCACCCTCCCCTACAAACACCACCCTCCCCTCCAAACACCCCCCTCCCATCCAAACACCACCCTCCCATCCAAACACCACCCTTCCAGCCAAACACCACCCTCCCATATAAACACCCCCTGGATCCAAACACTGCCCTCCCATCCAAACACCACCATCCTACCAAAACACCGCCCTCCCATCCAAACACCGCCCACCCATCCAAACACCCCCCTCGACCCAAAACACCGCCCCACATTCAAACATCACTCTCATCCAAACACCCCCCCCACCCAAAAACACTGCCCTCCCACCCAAAAACACCTCCATCCCATCCAAACTCGGCCTCCCATCGAAATACCGCCCCTCATCCAAACACCCCCGCCCACCCAAAACACTCCCCCCCCCCCATTAAAAACACCCTCCTCTCTTTTCCCTGAAACCTCTCCTTTTCCTTGTCCCCCCCCTTTTTTCCTTTCAATCACCCCCCCTTTCCCCTCTTTCATTTCATCTTCCTCCCACTATACTTGCCCCCCTTCTCTTTCCTCCCTCAAAGCCCCTATACCCCCCCCCGTCAGCCCCCACCCCCCCCCCCCTCAGCCCCCCGACAGCTCCCTCCCCCCCAGGACTGAACTCCCGCTCAGCAGGGGGGGTCACGCTGTGACTCACCCAAGAATCAATAGTCTGGTTGACTCACATACGCCGTTACCTTTTCCCGGGGGCCTCCCTCTATCTTGTCGGGGCTCCCTCTAGGTCTTTGGGGGACTCCCTCGGTCTCCCGGGGGACTCCTCTATTTTTGCCGGGGGGCTCCCTCTAGTTTGGGGGACCCCTCTAGGCTGCCGGGACTCCCTCTAGGTTTTCCCCCGGGACTCCCTCTAGGTCTTCCGGGGACCCCCTTATTTTTGCCGGGGGCTCCCTCTAGGTCTTGCTGGGGACCCCCCTCTAGTTTCCGGGGGGACTCCCTCTAGGTCTTCCCCGGGGACTCCCTAGGTCTTGCGGGGGGCTCCCTCTGTTTTTCCCGAGGCCCCCTCTTTTTTTTGGGGGGACTCCCTCTAGTTTTTGCCGGGGCCCCCTCTAGGTCTTCCGGGGACTCCTAGGTTCTGTTGACTCCTACTTCGTTAAAATTTCATGTAAAATAACAATATTTCCAACAGTACATTATATAACTATTAAGAATCTTTGACATACTATATACATTCCCTGGTTTGCAAAACATTTCTGGCAACTAGGTTATTTTTGTCCCCCCCCAGGATGCCACCCCATCAGTCAATACACCCGGGTATTTACCTCTTCGTGGTAAAACATAACAAACTGTTTTAACATACAAGCCAAGTTTTCCCCAGCGGGGATCGATCCCAACCCGGCGTAAATTTACCTAAGGGGTTCCCGGGGTTAACGCCCTCATGGCCCGTTCCATGACCAGGCCTCTTACGCATGTGGGGTTTGATTTAAACCGGCTGTTACTGCTGGGGTACGCAATCCATGTATGAAACACCCCGCCTGGTCAGGTACTGTTTAGGATCTATTTAGTTTTCCCCTTTTAAAAACAGCCAGGGGGCATTGGTAATCCCCGTATATAATGGGACGCTATTAAACTGACCCAAATGGATACAAAATTTCAAACAAAACCTACCCGGGCGGGGTTGAAACCCCCGATCAGAGAGTCTCAAAAATCCAGACCATCGCGTTAGCCACTGGGCCAGCTGGTTCAATAAGATTCGCCAACAGGATATTTTTACACCTAGGAAGGTTAGCATAGGCACCACTGTGACCACAAAAAACAATTTTTCAAGAATCTCCAGCTAGGTGGCCGTGACGAAATCTAGCCAAGTCCCCTCAAAGCCGTTAAAAATGACTCACGAAATCGAATGAACATTGCAAACGGCAATGAGGGGGCAGAGTAGGTTCGTCACGGCCCGCTGCTGGAGATTCGTCGTAAAAACTTGCATTTTTGGGCCCCGCGGTGCCTTGCTAACCTTCCCATGGTGTAGAAATATACTAGTTGGGTGAAACTTAGTGGCTAGCTGGGGGTAGGGGGCTAACGCGACGGGCTGGGTTTTGAGACTCCTGACCCGGTTCTATTCCCCCCCCGTGGGTATATGGGTTTTTTTCAATCTGTCATTAGATTTCGGAGTCACGTTTAAGATTAATTTTGGTTTTTTATGATTGTTAAAGATTACAAATCAATGTTAAAATTTTTGGTTTAAAAATTTTGAAAAATTTGGATTTTTAAAAAAAATGTTAAAGTTTTTTTTTATGATGACTTTAAAGTTTTGGGCCGAAATTCCTAAAAAATGAAAAGCAATATGAATTTAAATTTGATGAACAGAGAATTGGGTTATCAATTGAATTTTAAAAGTAAATGGGATAGCGTACTTTTAAATTTTGGGGGGAGGTGGCGGGTTGGGAAAATTTTTCATTTTTTTGGGAAGGGAAAATTTAAATTTTTAAAACCTTTTTTTTGGGATGGGGCTTACCAGAGGGTTGAGTAAAACACCAAAAAGGTAAAACTGTCAAATTTGCAAGAATTCATTCAAATTAATTATAAAAAAATCTAATTTATATAAACCAAAGGAAATTTTCTATTTTTGTCAAAACTGCTTTTTATGAAACAAGATTCAATTATATTCCTGTCGACCATGGACTTGCTTGATACTATTTTTTCAACTTTTTGAAAATCAATTGGATGGTTAAAATCTCTCACATGAATAAATAGAGCATTGGAATCTTGTCCAGTTCTAATGCTATATTTATGTTGTTTTAATCTTAGTTCGAGATTTTTACCAGTTTGACCGTAATAAACTTTATCGCAAATTTTACAAGGAATCTTATAGACACATCCATCAGCATTTTGAGGGGAATTCTTTATCAAAAGTTTTTTTTACTGTATCAAGATTTTTAAATATAATTTTGATATTAAAAGTCTTAAGAAGAGAAGGCATATCAACAGAGTTTTCATGGTAAGGGAGAACCAACATATTTTTAGTTGAATAAGGTTGTTCCTTTTTGGATTGTAAAAAGTATTTCTGGCAATTTTAAGATTTATTACCTTTCTTGGGAATTTCAGATCATTAGCCATTTCATAAATTTTGGGTATTTCTTCATGTATGAACTCTGGACTACAAATTCGTAAAGCTCTCAAAAACATTGATGAGAAAACAGACAGTTTAACTCTATTTTGATGCGAAGAATAATAGTGTACATAGGAACAGTTATTTGTAGATTTTCTGTCAATTTTAAATTTGAATTTATTATTACCCTTAATAATTAAAATATCTATTAAAGACAATGAGTCATTTTCCTCAAATTCAACAGTAAAGTTTATAGAATGGGTTGAGCTATTTAATTTAACAAGGAAATAGCGTATATTTACATTCTTGGGCATAAGACACAAGCTAATGATCTGAAATACCCAAGAAACGTAATTGATACAGTAAAAAAAAACTTTTGATAAAGAATTCCCCCCAAAATGCTGACGGATGTGTCTAAGATTCCATGGAAAATTTACGATAAAGTTTATTACGGTCAAACTGGTAAAAATCTCGAACTAAGATAAAAACATAAATTTAGCATTAGAACTGGACAAGATTCTAATGCTATATTTATTCATGTGAGAGATTTTAACCATCCAATTGATTTTCAAAAAGTTGAGAAAGTTGTATCAAGCAAGTCCATGGTCGACAGGAATATAATTGAATCTTGTTTCATAAAAAGCAGTTTTGACAATAATATGAATATTTCCTTTGGTTTATATAAATTAGATCCATTTATAATGAACAGAATTTGAGAAGAATTTAATAATACATTGGACAAATAATAAATCTTAATTCTTGGGTAGAATAGTTTGTGGGTTGCCATGAAGGACCTGTCTAGCTGGGCCAGTGGGCCTGCTGCAGTACTATCTTTCTTACGAGTCACATGTCGTCGCGTGTCAGGTGTTGCTTTGTTGTGGGATGTGATAGTGAGGTGTGGTCTAGACCCTTTATATGCCTTCCTTTGATGTATTACTTTTATTGTTCTTTGATAATGTGAGTAGTCACGAAAGCGCTTGGAATTTCACTATTCTTTCACAGTGGTTGTGTTACACACACACACGCACATTATATATATATATATATATATATATATATATATATATATATATATATATATATATATATATATATATATATATATATATATATTATTTATATATATTAACCCATCGGCTGATTCCCACCAAGGCAGGGTGGCCCGAAAAATAAAAACTTTCCTCATCATTCACTCCAACACTGTCTTGCCAGAGGGGTGCTTTACACTACAGTTATAAAACTGCAAATTAACACCTCTCCGTCAGAGTGTAGACACTGTACTTCCCATCACCAGGACTCAAGACTGACCTGCCGGTTTCCCTGAATCCCTTCATGAATGTTACTTTGCTCACACTCCAATAGCACATCAAGTATTAAAGACTATTTGTCTCCATTCACTCCTATCAAATACACTCACGCCCCTCTATAAACACGTACATCCTGAAGTCTACCGAATAGTCTTTTATCTACCAATACATAGTTCCAACAAACTACTGTCATTACGTCCTTCATCATGTCTTGTATAATTTATCCTCTTTTTCTTAAAATACGCATTACCTATAACAAAACCCCTTTCTATACAAAGTTCAATTAAAGGGTTCCAATTATCATATATATATATATATATATATATATATATATATATATATATATATATATATATATATATATATATATATATATTTGTGTTTTGTTGTGTGTGTGTGTGTGTGTGTGTGTGTGTGTGTGGTGTTGTTGTGTGTGCACAGCAGTTGTGAATGTTGTGTAAGGTGATAAAGTTAAGACTTCTGAATAGTGGCGAGTGGGGATATTCTGTTTTATCTGTAACCTGAATGGGTAATAATTCTAACATCTGATTTCAGCTGGGCCATAATAGTTTCTAGGCATTTCGCTGTTGTGGATCACCAAACAAAGATACCATAAACGAGGTAGGGACAGATTAGCCAGAAATGTTGCTTAAGGAAAATAATATCGCAATTTTTATAGCATACCCAAAGTCTTGGAAATTTTCTTGTGTGCGTGTTGGCTGCTACGGCTGAATTTCAGGTTCTAGTCTAAGTGTACCACTAAGAATTTTTTCTTGTCTTGTCATACTGTTTGAGAGTATGTATTTCTTACGCTAAACGTGAGTGTGTTTAGTTGTATTCCAAAACATTTACGTCTTGTCTATACTAAATGTGTTTGTCATCCTCGTTGACTATGATGTTTAAGACAACTGGAACTGAAGTAGATAAGCAGAACATTGTGTCTCTACGAACAGGACAAGTCTGAGTTCCTGGGAGGCATTTGTTAGGTCATTTATATAAATGAGAAATTACAGTGGGCCAAGAAAGATACCCTGTGGCACCCCTATAATGATTGTTTGGGTAGATGATATAGTGTTATTGACGACTGACGACTGTCTGTTGAAGAGGTTATGGAAGCAAAAACATGATCTCTGATTCTATTATGTTCTAATTTCCAGCAGGAATATACTGTGATGCACTGTGTCAAAAGCTATTATTAGATTAATACAGAGAACCATTGAATATAGATATTCTAGAACTGAGATTTCAAATCTACCATCTCTAGGATATCATCAGTATATTTTTCTGGCCAAAGTTAAATTAGTAAGGTGAAAAACAGTACGTATAGTGATGAATGCATAAATTAGTTTTTTATTGACAAAGATTTTTGTAAATAGAGGCAAGTTAGAGATTGAAGTGTAGTTGTTAACATGACTTAGATCACCAGTGTGGTAACTCCTGCAAGCTTAAGTTTATTTGAAAAGTTTGAGTTCCAAAAAAAATATTAAACAGTTAAAATGATGGGTGATAATGAGGGAATAAATAGCGAGAGAAGCAAGTTCGTAGATTACACTAAAATAGACCATCAAACAAATTCTGATGACGTAAGAGAACTACGAAATGACCCAGATAGGCTAATGTGGTCGGAGAAATAGCAGATGAAGCTATTGGTGTCCGCCGCCCGCATACCAAAGTATGTACCACAGTCCGGATGGTCAGATACTGACTTGAGTAACTTCTCAAGTTCCACTTGAAGACAGTTAGGGATTTCTTAGTAAATTCCCTTTGGTATGCTTTAGTTTATTCTAATTTAATTAGTAATTGGTAGACGGTAGTAAATAAGTAATATTTATACAATAACATGAACAGTTATTTCAAAATTTAGCTAAATTGGAAAAGAATCATATTGATAATTGCTGATAAACTCCCAAGTAAACGATCTGATATTATGTTCCGCTTTTTAATTTACGTTAATAATCATAATGAAAGACTCAAGTATGTGTTTACACACTGCCATCCTCGGGTACACTGACAGTATGCAGACATATATGCTGCCTGACAGTATGCAGACATACATGCTGTCTGACAGTATGCAGACATATATGCTGTCTGACAGTATGCAGACATACATGCTGTCTGACAGTATGCAGCAATATGCTGTTGATATGCAGACATACATGCTGTCTGACAGTATGCAGACATACATGCTGTCTGACAGTATGCAGACATACATGCTGTCCTGACAGTATATGCAGACATACATGCTGTCTGACAGTATGCAGACATACATGCTGTCTGACAGTATGCAGACATATCATGCTGTCTGACAGTATGCAGACATACATGCTGTCTGACAGTATGCAGACATATATGCTGTCTGACAGTATGCAGACATACATGCTGTCTGACAGTATGCAGACATACATGCTGTCTGACAGTATGCAGACATATATGCCTGTCTGACAGTATGCAGACATACATGCTGTCTGACAGTATGCAGACATAATACTGTCTGACGTATGCAGACATACATGCTGTCTGACAGTATGCAGACATACATGCTGTCTGACAGTATGCAGACATATATGCTGTCTGACAGTATGCAGACATATATGCTGTCTGACAGTATGCAGACATATGCTGTAGTCTGACAGTATGCAGACATATATGCTGTCTGACAGTATGCAGACATAATGCTGTCTGACAGTATGCAGACATACATGCTGTCTGACAGTATGCAGACATAAATGCTGTCTGACAGTATGCAGACATAATGCTGTCTGACAGTATGCAGACATACATAGCTGTCTGACAGTATGCAGACATACATGCTGTCTGACAGTATGCAGACATAATGCTGTCTGACAGTATGCAGACATATATGCTGCTCTGACAGTATGCAGACATACATGCTGTTCTGACAGTATGCAGACATATATGCTGTCTGACAGTATGCAGACATATATGCTGTCTGACAGTATGCAGACATACATAGCTGTCTGACAGTATGCAGACATACATACTGTCTGACAGTATGCAGACATACATACTGTCTGACAGTATGCAGACATAATCTGTCTGACAGTATGCAGACATACATGCTGTCTGACAGTATGCAGACATACATGCTGTCTGACAGTATGCAGACATATATGCTGTCTGACAGTATGCAGACATAATGCTGTCTGACAGTATGCAGACATACATGCTGTCTGACAGTATGCAGACATATATGCTGTCTGACAGTATGCAGACATACATGCTGTCTGACAGTATGCAGACATATATGCTGTCTGACAGTATGCAGACATATATGCTGTCTGACAGTATGCAGACATACATGCTGTCTGACAGTATGCAGACATAATGCTGTCTGACAGTATGCAGACATATATGCTGTCTGACAGTATGCAGACATACATGCTGTCTGACAGTATGCAGACATATATGCTGTCTGACAGTATGCAGACATACTATGCTGTCTGACAGTATGCAGACATACATGCTGTCTGACAGTATGCAGACATACATGCTGTCTGACAGTATGCAGACATACATGCTGTCTGACAGTATGCAGACATACATGCTGTCTGACAGTATGCAGACATAATGCTGTCTGACAGTATGCAGACATATATGCGTCGACTTAGCAGACATAAGCTGTCGACAGTATGCAGACATATATGCTGTCTGACAGTATGCAGACATACATGCTGTCTGACAGTATGCAGACATATATGCTGTCTGACAGTATGCAGACATATATGCTGTCTGACAGTATGCAGACATACATGCTGTCTGACAGTATGCAGACATATATGCTGTCTGACAGTATGCAGACATATATGCTGTCTGACAGTATGCAGACATACATGCTGTCTGACAGTATGCAGACATATACATGCTGTCTGACAGTATGCAGACATATATGCTGTCTGACAGTATGCAGACATAATGCTGTTTGACAGTATGCAGACATATATGCTGTCTGACAGTATGCAGACATACATGCTGTCTGACAGTATGCAGACATACATACTGTCTGACAGTATGCAGACATACATGCTGTCTGACAGTATGCAGACATACATACTGTCTGACAGTATGCAGACATACATACTGTCTGACAGTATGCAGACATACATGCTGTCTGACAGTATGCAGACATACATGCTGTCTGACAGTATGCAGACATACATGCTGTCTGACAGTATGCAGACATATATGCTGTCTGACAGTATGCAGACATACATGCTGTCTGACAGTATGCAGACATATATGCTGTCTGACAGTATGCAGACATATATGCTGTCTGACAGTATGCAGACATACATGCTGTCTGACAGTATGCAGACATATATGCTGTCTGACAGTATGCAGACATATATGCTGTCTGACAGTATGCAGACATATATGCTGTCTGACAGCTATGCAGACATAATGCTGTCTGACAGTATGCAGACATATATGCTGTCTGACAGTATGCAGACATACATGCTGTCTGACAGTATGCAGACATACATACTGTCTGACAGTATGCAGACATACATACTGTCTGACAGTATGCAGACATATATGCTGTCTGACAGTATGCAGACATATATGCTGTCTGACAGTATGCAGACATACATGCTGTCTGACAGTATGCAGACATATATGCTGTCTGACAGTATGCAGACATATATGCTGTCTGACAGTATGCAGACATACATCTGTCTGACAGTATGCAGACATATATCTGTCTGACAGTATGCAGACATACAACTGTCTGACAGTATGCAGACATACATGCTGTCTGACAGTATGCAGACATACATGCTGTCTGACAGTATGCAGACATACATGCTGTCTGACAGTATGCAGACATACATGCTGTCTGACAGTATGCAGAATACATGCTGTCTGACAGTATGCAGACATACATCTGTCTGACAGTATGCAGACATACATGCTGTCTGACAGTATGCAGACATAATATCTGTCTGACAGTATGCAGACATACATGCTGTCTGACAGTATGCAGACATATATGCTTGTCTGACAGTATGCAGACATATTGCTGTCTGACAGTATGCAGACATACATGCTGTCTGACAGTATGCAGACATATATGCTGTCTGACAGTATGCAGACATATATGCTGTCTGACAGTATGCAGACATAATGCTGTCTGACAGTATGCAGACATATATGCTGTCTGACAGTATGCAGACATACATGCTGTCTGACAGTATGCAGACATAATGCTGTCTGACAGTATGCAGACATACATGCTGTCTGACAGTATGCAGACATACAGCTGTCTGACAGTATGCAGACATACATGCTGTCTGACAGTTATGCAGACATACATGCTGTCTGACAGTATGCAGACATATATGCTGTCTGACATTATGCAGGACATACATGCTGTCTGACAGTATGCAGACATATATGCTGTCTGACAGTTATGCAGACATACACATCTGTCTGACAGTATGCAGACATATATGCTGTCTGACAGTATGCAGACATATCATGCTGTCTGACAGTATGCAGACATACATGCTGTCTGACAGTATGCAGACATCATGCTGTCTGACAGTATGCAGACATACATGCTGTCTGACAGTATGCAGACATACATGCTGTCTGACAGTATGCAGACATACATGCTGTCTGACAGTATGCAGACATATATGCTGTCTGACAGTATGAGACATAATGCTGTCTGACAGTATGCAGACATACATGCGTGTCTGACAGTATGCAGACATATATGCTGTCTGACAGTATGCAGACATACATCTGTCTGACAGTATGCAGACATACATGCTGTCTGACAGTATGCAGACATACATGCTGCCTGACAGTATGCAGACATACATAGCTGTCTGACAGTATGCAGACATAGCATGCTGTCTGACAGTATGCAGACATACATGCTGCCTGACAGTATGCAGACATACATGCTGTCTGACAGTATGCAGACATACATGCTGTCTGACAGTATGCAGACATACATGCTGTCTGACAGTATGCAGACATATATGCTGTCTGACAGTATGCAGACATACATGCTGTCTGACAGTATGCAGACATACATGCTGTCTGACAGTATGCAGACATACATGCTGTCTGACAGTATGCAGACATACATGCTGTCTGACAGTATGCAGACATACATGCTGTCCTGACAGTATGCAGACATACATCTGTCTGACAGTATGCAGACATACATGCTGTCTGACAGTATGCAGACATACATGCTGTCTGACAGTATGCAGACATATAATGCTGTCTGACAGTATGCAGACATACATGCTGTCTGACAGTATGCAGACATATATGCTGTCTGACAGTATGCAGACATATATGCTGTCTGACAGTATGCAGACATACATGCTGTCTGACAGTATGCAGACATACATGCTGTCTGACAGTATGCAGACATACATGCTGTCTGACAGTATGCAGACATACATGCTGTCTGACAGTATGCAGACATACATGCTGTCTGACAGTATGCAGACATACATGCGTCTGACAGTATGCAGACATACATGCTGTTCTGACAGTATGCAGACATACATGCTGTCTGACAGTATGCAGACATATATGCTGTCTGACAGTATGAGACATACATGCTTCTGACAGTATGCAGACAAATGCTGTCTGACAGTATGCAGACATACATGCTGCCTGACAGTATGCAGACATATATGCTGTCTGACAGTATGCAGACATATGCTGTCTGACAGTATGCAGACATACATGCTGTCTGACAGTATGCAGACATATATGCTGTCTGACAGTATGCAGACATAATATGCTGTCTGACAGTATGCAGACATACATGCTGTCTGACAGTATGCAGGACATATATGCTGTCTGACAGTATGCAGACATACATGCTGTCTGACAGTATGCAGACATACATGCTGTCTGACAGTATGCAGACATACATGCTGTCTGACAGTATGCAGACATACATGCTGTCTGACAGTATGCAGACATACATGCTGTCTGACAGTATGCAGACATACATGCTGTCTGACAGTATGCAGACATACATGCTGTCTGACAGTATGCAGACATATATGCTGTCTGACAGTATGCAGACATACATGCTGTCTGACAGTATGCAGACATACATGCTGTCTGACAGTATGCAGACATACATGCTGTCTGACAGTATGCAGACATACATGCTGTCTGACAGTATGCAGACATACATGCTGTCTGACAGTATGCAGACATACATGCTGTCTGACAGTATGCAGACATACATGCTGTCTGACAGTATGCAGACATACATACTGTCTGACAGTATGAGACATACATGCTGTCTGACAGTATGCAGACATACATCTGTCTGACAGTATGCAGACATACATACTGTCTGACAGTATGCAGACATACATACTGTCTGACAGTATGCAGACATACATACTGTCTGACAGTACACAGACATACATACTGTCTGACAGTACACAGACATCATACTGTCTGACAGTATCAGACATACATGCTGTCTGACAGTAAGCAGACATACATAGCTGTCTGACAGTATGCAGACATAATGCTGTCTGACAGTATGCAGACATACATGCTGTCTGACAGTATGCAGACATACATGCTGTCTGACAGTATGCAGACATACATGCTGTCTGACAGTATGCAGACATACATACTGTCTGACAGTATGCAGACATACATACTGTCTGACAGTATGCAGACATACATACTGTCTGACAGTACAGACATACATACTGTCTGACAGTACACAGACATACATACTGTCTGACAGTACACAGACATACATACTGTCTGACAGTACACAGACATACATACTGTCTGACAGTATGCAGACATACATACTGTCTGACAGTACGCAGACATACATACTGTCTGACAGTATGCAGACATACATGCTGTCTGACAGTAATGCAGACATACATGCTGTCTGACAGTATGCAGACATACATTGCTGTCTGACAGTATGCATACATACATGCTGTCTGACAGTATGCAGGCATACATACTGTCTGACAGTATGCATACATACATACTGTCTGACAGTACACAGACATACAACTGTCTGACAGTATGCAGACATACATACTGTTGCAGTGAGCTCGACATCAACCGCTCATAACCGACAACATACGTCTGTACAGTATGCAGACATACATACTGTCGTGACCTCAGTAACACTTACATACTGTCTGACATACAAATACATCATTATACAGTACAACTAGTACATTTCTACAGTACTGACAACTGCTGCTCACAGTATCATATAATCGTTTCACAAAGTGGCGCATACAAACTGACGAATAAGCAAATACATACAGATCGTACAGAACTACAGAGACTGACACATGTCTGACAGTATGCAGATACATAATACGAGGATTCGTGAAACACCAAGATTGCAACTCAACAGGAATGAGTAATTGCACAAACGTCATGGTAAGGCTCAAAACTTCGAGATGACATTAATACTTAAAACATCTTGATCACTAGACATGAAGTCATTATCCAGCAGTACTGAACCCCAAATTTAATCCTTTCCACAAGTGCAAAACCAGATAAGAAAATAACGTAAAAATGCATGAAGATGACAGCGTGTCTCCAATATCAAGGTCCTCAAAGGTGATATAAAAGCAAATGCCATCACATGGATTGCATTAATGCCAAACAGGTCTTACCGTTCCCCAAAAAAGCAGAGACTAATGACAAACAACTTTTATCTTTTCATATAGGCAAAGACAGGACATAACAACAAAAATTGCGAATCTTTTCAAGTGCAACCGGAGTCATGAAAAACACAAATGATCCTCCAAGCCCCGATATAAAAAGCGTTCAGGGGTCTGCTGCAGAAGGCTTCCGTTACCCAATGGCATAGTTTCTCGCACACTAATCTTTATTTTATATCAGCAAAGCAGGGACATAAGCAACAATTAGAATCTGCATGGAAGCGGCATCCATAGAAAACACAGTGAGCCTCCAAGCTGATATAAACCAAGTCTTCCAGTGGGCCACTGACAACAATATGATATTCAATGAGGACAAATTTCAGTTACTACTAAAAACAGGATCGGAGTACAAGATAAATTCAAATCACTACTTAGATCGTAAGTTTAATGCGAGAGACCTGGTAGTGATAATGTCGGATCTCACTTTCAAGGAGCACAACAGCGTCATTATCAAATTGCAAGAAAGATGGTAGGTTGGATACCTAAAGTTTTTAAAACAAAAGATGCCAAGTCAGTGATGATGACACTTCATGTCACT
The DNA here is from genome assembly GCF_026875155.1 of Cherax quadricarinatus. Lineage (NCBI taxonomy): Eukaryota > Metazoa > Arthropoda > Malacostraca > Decapoda > Parastacidae > Cherax > Cherax quadricarinatus. The sequence goes on along the minus strand of NC_069450.1, from coordinate 1,175,594 downwards.
CGTTCTCTCTATATTGGAACATTGCCGTGTACTAACGGCCCCCTTCAAGGCAGGTCAAATTACAGAAATGAAATATATACATAGATCTTCACAGATCGTATAAACTTAGTCAAGAATCTAAGTTATTGGAACACATTAAATTTCTAGAACTGTACTCCTTAGAATGTAGACGAGGAAGATACATGATAATCTATAACTGGAAGATCTGGGGGGATTAGTCCCAGATATGCACAGTGAAATCACTACACATGAAAACAAGTCTTGGCAGACAGTACAAGATACCTCCTGTGAAAAACAGGATAAGTATAAGTATCACCTCTGTCATTTTTCACTTACTCGGTACTATACCTGTTTGAAGTGATTTGTTGAAAAGACTAGCTAATGGTCTGATAGGTTGTTCCTTACAGTTCATCAGGGCCAAGTGATTTATTTCTTTTTAATTAATCAATTTGTGTGAGAATCATGTTGCTAGTGACCGTCATCTTGCTTATTTTCGTCCTAGCTTATATTATCGATTTCTGGAATTTTTCTAATATCCTCCTACGTAAAAACAGGAAATATGTGTAAAATATTGTAAACATTTCTTTGTCACTGAGAGTAACCTAACCTGAGTAACTTTTCAGTGGGCTTATCTTCTCCCTAATCTTACTCCTATATACATAAAAGAACCCTAGTGTGTGTTGCACTTTGATACCCTTTGATTCCCACCTTATTGTCAGAGATGACAACATGGCACGATAAAGTATATCTCCTCCTCAAATCCCTGGACCAAGAACAAGCTGTGAGGTTATATCCACACTTTACATCGACTTGATGAATAAACGTTTTCAGAGGGGAGATTGCAACTCACTATGACCAATGTTTTATAGTGGTAATAAGACATTGTTTGAGATTGTATTCCATAATGTATACATTAACTATATGAAGTAATTGTAAAATATGAAATGACATGACTAATATTTATTTCTAATGGTAAAACGATTCCCAATGGGTCTGACAAGACCCATTGTGACCTTTGAAATCCTGATTTTTTTGTCTAATGCTCTCAGGACAAGCATGGGGTGCACAATAAACAAGTCACCTGTTTTCAAAGCAGGTGACAGGTCCTTAGCTTCGAACTATAGACCAATAAGCCTAACCTCTATAGTGGGAAAATTTATGGAATCAGTAACTGCCGAGGCAATTCATAACCATCTTGAAAAGAATAAATTGATCAATGAATCTCAGCATGGTTTTACAAAGGGGCGTTCCTGCCTTACGAATTTATTAACTTTTTTTCACTAAGGTATTTGAGGAGGTAGATCATGGTAATATGATATTGTGTATATGGACTTCAGTAAGGCTTTTGACAGGGTCCCACATCAGAGACTATTGAGGAAAATTAAGGAACATTGAATAGGAGAATTTTTTTCCTGGATAGAGGCATGGTTGACAAATAGGCAGAAGAAGGTTTGCATAAATGGGAAGAAATCAGAGTGGAGAAGCGTCACGAGCGGTGTTCCACAGGGTCAGTGTTGGGCCCCCTGCTGTTCACAATCTACATAAGCGACATAAATGAGGGAATAAATAGCGACATAAGCAAGTTTGCTGATGACACCAAAATAGTCCATCGAATTCATTCTGACGAGGACAATTAGAGCACTCCAGGAAGATTTGAATAGACTGATGCAGTGGCAGATGCATTTTAATATAGACAAATGCAAAGTTTTAAACACTGGACAGGAAAATAACCAAGCCACATATAAACTAAATAATGTACGTCTTAATATTACTGCTTGCATTTAAAAAGGATTTGGGAGTTCTGGTTAGCAGTGATCTAAAACCAAGACAACAGTGCATAAGTGTTTGCAATAAAGCAAACAGAATCCTTGGCTTCATATCAAGAAACATAAATAATAGAAGTCCTCAGGTTGTTCTTCAACTCTATATATCCTTGGTTAGGCCTCATTTAGATTATGCTGCACAGTTTTGGTCACAGTACTACAGAATGGATGTAAATTCACTGGAAAACGTACGAAGGACGATTACAAAGTTGATCCCATATATTAGAAATCTTCCCTATGAAGATAGACTGAGGGCCCTGAATCTGCACTCTCTAGAAAGGCGTAGAAATGGGGGGGGAAACGATGTGATTGAGGTGTATAAATGGAAAACAGGAATAAATAAAGGGGATGTAAATAGCATGCTAATAATATTTAGCCAAGACAGGACTCGCAGCAATGGTTTTAAGTTGGAAAAAATCAGATTCAGGAAGGGTATAGGAAAGTACTGGTTTGGTAATAGAGTTGTGGATGAGTGGAACAAACTCCCGAGTACTGTCATAAAGGCTAAGACATTGTGTTGTTTTAAAAATAGGTTAGATAAATACATGAGTGGTTGTGGGTGGGTTCGAGTTGAACCTGACTAGCCTGTGGTACTAGGTCTGATGATGTGCTTCTTCCTTTAGTGAATGTTACTTGACCTGGCTAGGTTGGATCATTTTCTTAAGCCGGTAGAGACTTGAATTTGCCTCGCATGGGCCAGTAGACCTGCTGCAATGTTCCTTTCTTTCACATGTTCTTAAGCCGTACAACTAACTGTGGGCCCAGATATGGTGCAGATCAGCTAGCATCACTTCTAACTCATATCCATCAGTACTGTTGAGCACAGTGTAAATGGCCTTCTTTGTGGAAAAAGGTAAATGTAGATAGACCCTGTTCACAAAAAGAGCAGAGCAAAAAGCAACACGGGCCTGAGAGTTTCAGGACTCACATGCTATGGGTTCAAACTCCTCCCGTTCCCTGATTTATTAGCAGGTACAGACAAATGTTACTCCTGTCAGTCACTGGCAAGATTCCTGAGACAATAATCTCACGACAGATAACATTTCTCAGCTACCTTTCTCTTCTTAGGGATCGTCAATATGACTTCATAAAAGGTCACTCTGCTTGCTGATCAACTGTTAAATCTCTCCACTATGTGGCACCAGTCACTGGATTAATCCAAGATCAGCTTGAAGTAGCACCAGCCATTAATGGTGTTTTCAACCGAGAATGGCACCAGGGACTCTTGGTGAGATTGCAAGCACTAGGAGCCTCTGGCTCTGCATTATGCATTATTCTTAGAGATCTACCTTGAAGGTAGATCTCTAAGAATAGATTTCAGTGGAACAGAGTCAACAAGACACTCAGTTGGTGCCAGTGTTCCACAGGAAAGTGTTCTTGGGCCATTATCGAATGTCTACTTCAATGACCTCCAACCAGAATCCTATGCATATGCAGACGACTGTATGCTGACATATACTTACCAAAGAGAGATGCCAGTTGATCTCATTTAAATCAATCACCAGCTTGCAATTATATCAGGTTGGGGAAAACGGTGGCAGGTTGCATTTGCTCCTGAGAAAACACTGAAGATGATGGTTCAGAGCAGGTCTATCTGCCGCTCACAACTACTGGACCACTTTGATATGGTCTTGGATACACTGGAAGCCAAACAGTATGCAGATGTAGCATACACAGATTTTGCAAAAGCCTTTGACAAGTGCAACCATGGTGTATTAGCACACAAAATATGTGGACAGATGGGTCTTCAACTTTCTAACCAATTAAACACAAAGAGCAGTGGTAAACAGAGTTAAATTGGAAGCTGCCATAGTTAAAAACTCTGTTCCAAAAGGCACAGTACTCGCCCCCATCCTGTTCCTCATCCTCATATCAGCCATAGACAGAAATATAAACCATTACACCATATCATTCTTTGCAGACGATACTAAGATCTTCATGAGATGGTCATCCATTGAGGACACGGCAAATCTCCAAGAAGATACGCTGAGGTCAGTGGCCACCTGCGGTCATACCTGCCTAAGCTCTTGGGAGTTAGCGTGGGCTGTTACCAAGCACCATGGCTTGTTGTAGTGTTTTAGAATCTCAGGTTCAAGTGTTGAAGGAGATTCTACTTCTTCAGGAGGAAAATAGGAGGCTGAAGCTTCACATAGATGAGTTTGGGAGCGAGTGTGAGAAGCATTTAGCTGGTAAGGAAGAAATGGTCACCAGCAGTGATAGTGGCAGCCGCTTTAAGTGGCAAGTGGTTCACGGTTCAGGAAGAAGGAAGATGATGAGAGTTAATAGAGAAGATGTGAAGGTAGGAAATCGATTCTCTGTTCTCCAAGATGAGTGTACTTCAGTGGTTAGCGAGGTCGAAGGTACCACTGATTCCCCTGCTAATCAAGGTAAGAATATTTTAATAGTAGGCGATTCTCAGGTAAGATATATGGACCGTGCATTTTGTAACAGAGACAGAATGGTCAGACAGAGAGAGTGCCTTCCTGGAGCTGGTGTTGGTGACATAGTCAGCAGGTTGGATAATATTATGGCAGGTAATGGGAACAAGCCCATTATCTGTCTTAGTGCTGGGGGTAATGACATTGGGAAGGGCAGGAGAAAGGAGCTGCTCGATAAGTATAGGTAAGCCATAAAAGTAGTTAGGTCTAAGGGAGGGATCCCAGTCATATGTAGCATCTTGCCTAGAAAGGGAGTGCAATGAATGGATGTCTAGGGCAGTTGGTATAAATTGCTTGCCAGACAGGTACTGCAAGGAGCTTGCAATCCCATTCATTGATAACTGGGACCTATTCTTTGGCAAATGTGATATGTATGCAAGGGATGGGGTTCATCTCTCTGGGGATGGAGTGGTTGCATTAGCCAATTCAATTGAGAGGGTAATTGATGACTTGTCTAGGAATTTAAACTGATAGATTATAGAGGTATGGATGATTCTGGGAAACAATCAGGCTGCAGCATTAGGGTTAAAAACAGCAGTTATTACCGAGATACCTCAGGGATATGTTTAAAAGACAATATTCAAAATAAAGTTGCTAGTAATGGCAAATCAACTGATCAACAAAGAAAGAAAGATAGTAGAGGGCAACAAGTGATTAAGGTTTACTAAACAAATAGTAGGAGTCTAAGAAATGAGATAGATGAGCTAAGATTACTTGCAAGTGCAGTTAATGTAGATATTATTGATTTAACAGAGACCTGGTTCAACCTGAAAGATAGAGAAATGCCTTCTGAATGTAACATACAGGGTTATAAACTATTCCACACTGATAGGGTCAACAGGAGGGGTGGTGGAGTGGTGATGTATGTCAGAGAAAATTTAAATTGTTGTCTTAGACATGATATAAGATTAGAAACATCGAACACAGAATCTGTTTGGCTACAGTTTCTCGAGGGACGTGACAAATTAATTTTGGGTGTGATTTATAGGCCTTCAAACCTTGATAGGGGGTGCAGTAAACTGTTATGGGACGAAATTCATAAGGCATCTAGATATGAAAATGTTGTGATAATGGGAGATTTTAACTTTAGACAAATTGATTGGAACAATATGACAGGAAATGTTGAGTCTAGTGACTTTCTTGATACGGTTCAGGATTGCTTTTTAGAACAGGTTGTGACAGAACCAACTAGAGGAAACAATCTGCTTGACTTGGTTCTTGCCAACAAAGATTCACTAATTAATAATCTTGAGGTTAATGATGAGCTTGGGGAAAGTGATCAGAAATCACTTAGTTTCAATATATCATGGAATTACCCAGATAACTGCAATCATAGGACTGATTGCAATCATGGGACTGAAAAATTACTTGGGTGGGCTAAATTGGGATGTCATGACTATGGGTCAGGTAGGTGATCTTGGTTGCCAATATGACGTTTTTCAGAGCATAGTTCTAGCTGCCCAGACAACTTTTGTTCTGAGTTGGGAAATTAGATCTAACAAAAATGATCCCAAATGGATGAGCAATAGATTAAAACATCTCATTGGTCAAAAGAGAGGCATATATAGGCGTACCAAAAGAGGGGATGGGCAGTTAAGAAATCAATATATTTACTTAAAGAGAGAAATAAAGAAAGGAATAAGAAAAGCAAAAAGGGACTATGAGGCTAAGGTCGCAAGGTATTCAAAGACTAACCCAAAAGCGTTCTTTCAGGTACACAGAAGTAAGATTAGGGACAAGATTGGCCCACTTAAGAGTAACTCTGGTCAGATCACTGACAGTGATGAGCATATGTGTGAAATTCTCAATACCTACTTCCTCTCAGTTTTCACCCAGGAAAATTCAAGCAATATTCCTGAAATAATAAATTATGTAGAACAGGATAATAAACTATGTACGATTGCGGTAACTAGTGACATGGTCCTCAGACAAATAGAGAAACTAAAACCTAACAAATCCCCAGACCCTGATGAACTGTTTGCAAGGGCGTTAACGAACGTGAAGAGGAACTTAGCATACCTTTGGTTAATCTTTTTAACATATCACTACAAACTGGCATAGTGCCTGATATAAGTGGAAAATGGCAAATGTAGTATCTATTTACAAGACAGGTGACAGGTCCTTGGCTTTGAACTATAGACCAATAAGCCTTACCTCAATAGTGGGAAAATTTATGGAATCAATAATTGCCGAAGCAATTCGTGGCCATCTTGATAGGCACAGACTGATTAAAGAATCTCATCACGGTTTTACGAAGGGGTGTTCCTGTCTTACGAATTTACTAACTTTTCCACTAAGGTGTTTGAGGAGGTAGATCATGGTAATGAATATGATATTGTGTATATGGACTTCGGTAAGGCTTTCGATAGAGTTCCACATCAGAGGCTATTGAGGAAACTTAAGGCACACAGATAGGAGGAGAAATTTTTTCCTGGGTAGAGGCATGGCTGACAAATAGGCAGCAGAGAGTTTGCATAAATGGGGAGAAATCAGAATGGGGCACGTCACAAGCGGTGTTCCTCAGGGGTCAGTGTTGGGTCCATTGTTGTTCACAATTTACATAAACGACATAGATGAGGGAATAAATAGCGACCTAAGCAAATTTGCTGATGACACCAAAATAGGCCGTCCAATTCATTATAATGAGGACACTAGAGGACTCCAGGATTATTTGAATAGACTGATGCAATGGTCGGAGAAGTGGCAGATGCAGTTTAATATTGACAAATGCAAAGTTCTAAGTGTTGGACAGTTAAATAACCATGCCACATATAAACTAAATAATGTAGATCTTAATACTACTTACTGATTGCGAAAAGGATTTAGGAGTTCTGGTTAGCAGTAATCTAAAACCAAGACAACAGTGCATTAGTGTTTGCAATAAAGCTAACAGAATTCTTGGCTTCATATCTAGAAGTATAAATAATAGAAGTCCTCAGGCTGTTCTTCAACTCTATATATCCTTGGTTAGGCCTCATTTAGACTATGCTGCTCAGTTCTGGTCACCATATTATAGAATGGATATAAATGCTCTGGAAAACATACAGAAGAGGATGACAAAGATGATCCCATGTATCAGAAATCTTCCTATGAGAATAGACTGAGGGCCCTGAATCTGCACTCTCTCAAAAGGCATAGAATTAGGGGAGATATGATCGAGGTGTATAAATGGAAAACAGGAATAAATAAAGGGGATGTTATTAGCGTGCTGAAAATTTGCAGCCAAGACATGACTTGCAGCAATGGTTTTAAGTTGGAAAAATTCAGATTCAGGAAGGATATAGGAAAGCACTGGTTTGGTAATAGAGTTGTGGATAAGTGGAACAAACTCCCGAGTACAGTTATTCAAGCTAAAACGTTGTGTAGTTTTAAAAATAGGTTGGATAAATACATGAGTGGGTGTGGGTGGGTGTGAGTTGGACCTGACTAGCTTGTGCTGCTGGGTCTGGTGCCGTGCTCCATCCTTGATTGGAGGTGACCAGACTGGGTGGGCCATTGGGCTAATCCGGGGGATGGGTCATTGGACTTATCCGGGGGGGACATACACCTGCTCCGCATGGGTCAGTAGGCCTGTTGCAGTGTCCCTTCTTTCTTATATTCTTATATAAACCAAGTTTTCCAATGGGCAATGGAGAATAAAACGATGTTCATTGAAGACAAATTCCAACTACTCCGTTATGAAAAACTAGAGGAAATAACATTTAGAACTGAGTATACTACAAACTCTAATTACACAATAGAGCAATAAAGTAATATGAAGAACCGGGAGTAGTAATGTCTGAGGATCTCACTCTCAAGGAAGACAACAATGCCACTATCACATCTGCGAGGAAAATGATAGGATGGATAATGAGAGCATTCAAAACAAGATCTGCCAAGCCAATAATGATCCCTTTTAAATCACTTGTTCTCTCTAGGACGGAATACTGTGGTACATTAACATATCCATTCAAGGTAGGTGAAATCCCAGACCTAGAGAATGTACAGAGAACTTTTACTGCACATATAAGCTCCATCAAACACCTAACTACTGGGAATGCTTGGAAGCACTTGACTTGTACTGACTGGAGTGCAGGCAAGAGATACATCATAATCTACACCTGGAAAATTCTAGAGGGACTGGTCCCTAATCTGCACACAGAAATCACTCCCTACGAAAGCAAAAGACTTGGCAGGCAATGCAACATACCCCCAGTGAAAAGTACGGGAGCCGTTAGTATACTATGAGAAAACACAATAAGTGTCCAAGGCCCAAGACTGTTCAACAGCCTCCCATCAGACATAAGGGAGTTACCAACAGACCCCCGGTTGTCTTCAAGAGGGAGCTGGACAGATGCTTAAAGTCGGTACCGTATCAGCCCGTTGGGGTTCGTACATTGGTTTATATGCGGCCTGCAGTAACTGCCTAGTTGATCAGGCCCTGATCCACCGGGAAGCCTGATCATGGACCTGGCAGCAGGGGCGTTGATCCCCAGAATACCCTCCAGATAAGGATTATCTTGCAACTGCTCGACATTAGAGACTGCAGTAAGATAACATACTCAGCAGATAGTGTAGCCAACAAGACTGGAGAACACACTGGATCTTATTTTCACAAATAATGAGGACCTGGTAAGGAATATAACAATACCAAAAACAACAAATTTTGATCACAATCTAATCAAAGTCCAGACTTGGATACACAGGAGTCCTGATCGGCACGATGAATACAGTTATGAGGGTACTTTTACCAAATTCAACTTCAACAACAAGAACATCATCTGGGATCAGGTAAACTATGCCCTAAATGAAACATGCTGGGAGGATATCTTAAATTACATGGACCCTAACCAATGCCTCGAAAAGATCACCCTCCTGGTAGCTCAAGTATATTTAAGGTATACTCCTATAAGACAAAATAAAAGAAGTAAACTGGAGAGAGAAAGACGTTCCCTCTACATGAGAAGATGAAGAATCATTGAGTTCCTCAAGAATGCCAGATTATCTGATACACGGAAGGAAGTGCTAACCAGGGAAGTGGAAAATATTGAGCTGAAGTTAAAGGACTCATACAGGATCCAGGAGAGACAAGAGGAGCTAAAAGCGATTAATGAAATTGAAAGAAATTCGAAATATTTCTTTTCATATGCCAAAAATAAGTCAAAAACCACTTCTAGTAAAGGGCCCCTGCTCAGACAAGATGGATCCTACACTGACGACAACAAAGAAATGAGCGAGATACTGAAATCGCAGTATGACTCAGTGTTCAGCGAGCCACTAACCAGTTTAAAGATAGACAATCCAAACAATTTTTTCATGAATGAGCCTCAAAACCCTGCCAATTTAGGATAGATTTATGACAGAACCCTAACTCCACTTGACTTTGAGAAAGCCATCGACGACATGCCCATGCACTCAGCCCCAGGCCCAGACTCGTGGAACTCTGTGTTCATTAAAAACTGCAAGAAACCCCTCTCATGGGCCCTAAGTATGCTGTGGAGAAGGAGCTTAGACACAGGCGAGATTTATAGTCATTAAAAACAACAGATATAGCCCCACTCCATAAAGGTGGCAGCAAAGCAGTAGCTAAGAACTATAGACAAACAGCTTTAACATCCCACATCATAAAAATCTTTGAAAGAGTTCAAAGAAGCAAGATAGCAAACCACCTGGACTCCCAAAAATTGCACAACCCAGGGCAATATGGTTTCAGGGCAGGTCGCTCCTGCCTTTCGCAACTGCTTCACCACTATGATAGGATCCTAGATGCACTGGAAAACAAACAGAATGCAGATGTAGTATAAACAGACTTTGCAAAAGCCTTTGACAAGTGCGACCATGGTGTAATAGCACACAAAATGCGCGCTAAAGGGATAACCGGCAAAGTAGGCAGATGGATCTTCAACTTTCTAACCAATTGCACACAAATAGTAGTAGTCAACAGAGTTAAATCTGATGCTGCCATAGTGAAGAGCTCTGTCCCACAAGGCACAGTACTCGCACCTATCTTGTTCCTTATTCTCATATCAGACATAGACAGAGATGCAAACCACAACACTGTATCATCTTTTGCAGACGATACTAGGATCTGCATGAGAGTGTCATCCATTGAGGACATGGCAAAGCTCCAAGAAGATATAAACCAAGTTTTCCAATGGACAACAGAGAACAATATGATGTTCAATGAAGACAAATTCCAACTACTCCATTATGTAAAACTGAAGGAAATAATAACTAGGACTGAGTATACTACAAACTCCAGTCACACAATAGAGCGGAAAAGTAATGTGAAGGACCTGGGTGTGGTAATGTCCGAAGACCTCACCTTCAAGGACCACAACAATGCCACTATTACATCTGCTAGGAAACTGATAGGATGGATAATGAGAACATTCAAGACAAGAGATGCTAAGCCAATGATGATCCATTTTAAATCACTTATTCTCTCTAGGCTGGAATATTGCTGTACATTAACATCCCCATTCAAGGCAGGTGAAATTGCAGAACTAGAGAATGTACAGAGAACATTTACTGCACGTATAAGTTCCATCAAACACCTTAACTACTGGGAACATCTGGAAGCACTTGACTTGTACTCACTAGAGTGCAGGCGAGAGAGATATATCATAATCTACACCTGGAAGATTCTGGAGGGACTGATCCCTAATATACGCACAGCAATCACTCCATATGAAAGCAAAAGACTTGGCAGGCGATGCAACATACCCCCAGTGAAAAGTAGGGGCGTCACTGGTACACTAAGAGAAAACACAATAAGTGTCCGGGGCCCAAGACTGTTCAACAGCCTCCCACCAGCAATAAGGAGCATTACGGGAAGACTCCTGGTTGTCTTCAAGAGGGAGCTGGACAGATACCTAAAGACGGTGCCGGATCAGCCTGGCTGTGGTTCGTACGTTGGATTACGTGCGGCCAGCAGTAACAGCCTCGTTGATCAGACCCTGATCCACCGGGAGGCCTGGTCGTGGACCGGGCCGCGGGGGCGTTGATCCCCGGAATGCCCTTCAGGTAGCCTCCAGGTAACCTTAAGTATGTTATCTTATGCTCCACTTTCTTGCTTTACTGTTATGCACAAGGCCAATATTGTCAAGATACTACACTCGAGTGTACTCCACAGACAGCGAGAAGACAGCTTCTACACGACAAGACAGTCAGCAAACAGCAACTACATTCCGACTGTACTTTTTCTCAAAAAATCATTCTCTGAGACATTTTCCCTGGAGGTTATGGGGGTATTCCCCGGGGATAAACCCCCCCGCTCCCGCCCAGACCAGGCCCCCCCCGGGAGATAGGGCCCTTCAACCAGGTGTTACTGATGGCCGCACGCGTCCAACGTAGGGCCCCAACAGCCCAGCTGATCCGCACTGACTTTAGGTATCTTCCGCGCTCTCTTAAAGGCACCCGGGGGTTAGGGCAATTTCCCCCTAATGTTTGAGGGGAGGCTTTTGAAAGTTTTTGGCCCCGGACACTTATGGTTTTTTTCCCTTTAGTGACCAATAGGCCCCTTTTTTTTAATTTGGGGGGCATTTTGCATCCCTGCCAGTTTTTTTTTTTCGTAGGGATGATTTTGTTGTAGATTTGGGACCTTCCCTTTCCCGGGGTTTTTCCAAGTGTAGTTTAGTATTAGCTAAATTGATACTTTCTCTGTCCATTTTAAATACCTCATTTTTTTTTAAATACTATTAATTGAATTATTAAAAAATTAAAAAATTTAATTACTTTTTTACTCATAAATTTACTTTTAACTTTTTGACTCATTTAATTCCATTACTTGTTAATTACCTTTACCTGTTTTAATACCACATTTACTATCTTGGTACTTTAATTACCTTGTATGCCATCCCCCTCTAGAATAACTACCATGCAATTTTGAATCCAAATAACTCTTCTTAAAATTTTACTAAAATTTAAAGATTATTTTCACTTTTTATTGCTAATTAATTTTTTTTTTGTAATCATTATTACTTACTAAAATTTTATTAAGCCCATATTTACTACCAGTAAATTTTTACTTTTGTACATTAATAAATTTTTTTATACTTTTAAACTTTTTTTTTTTCCCAAATTTTCAATTTTGTATATTTCAACTCCAACCTTATATTACCCTTTTGTAACCTGTGTACCTGTGTACCGGTACCGTGGCCTGTGACCTGTGTACCTGTGTCCCTGTGTACCTTTTAACCTGTGCCCTGTTTACTTGTCTACCTGTTACCGTTACCATTTTACTTCATTTTAAAACCAGTCATTCCCCATTGTTATTTTTTAAAATTATTTTTTTTGGTATTTTAATTTGTGAATTTTTTTTTGTAAATTTTAAAAATTTAGTTATCCCTTTGTTTTGTTAAAAACCCTATATAGACCCTAGTGCAATTGCAAGACCTTTTTAAAATTTGTATTTTTATATTAAAAGTTTATCCCTAGTTGTACTTTAGTCATTCTAGCCTACATAGCCATATCAATTTCTTTATGTTTTATTAGTGACATCCTATATGACCAAAGTGCTTTAGCGGTTACTTTATCCAAACCTCCCCCACCATTTACAGAAATCGTGTTAGAACTCACCACAAATCGGGATATAAACAACCACTTTTTAAAACCCTTTAAAAAAGATAAATGATCACGTTGCCCCTGATTAAACCTGCATAATCAACACACAATCAAAACTTATTGGAAAGTAATGCCTTTATTAACAGCACAAAAAGCCAGCACTACCCTAAACCATGTCAAAGCTATCATTTCTTAACTAAAACATCGGTTTTAAAGCAACACTAGATGCCCTCCGGGCACTCCTTGGTACTAAAGACCCCCCTTCCCCTCAGTATTCTTACTGAGACCTGGCTTAAGCAGGACACAATGATATTCCCCAAAACCCCCCCAGGCACAGCAATCCACAACTGCAGACCATCCCAAGTTGGGGTGGTACTGCAATCTATTATTTAAACCCCAATATCTTGTATACATAATTCTTTGTGATGAAATAGGGGAATACTTTTTTGTAATTTTACTGTAAAAAACCTCAAGACGCTATAAAAATGGGTGCCATTACCGGATCCCCCACACTAACACCCCAAACTTCGGAGAATCTAAAGTCACTAATAACAAACAGACAAAGAACAAACACCCCCTTCCTTGCTGGAGATTAAAATGTAAACCTTTGGGCCCCTACCACATGATAGCTTAAAATGATTTAAATCAACAATATGAACAACGCACTTTCAAAAACAATAACAAAACAACCAGGCGACTGAGACAAGTGCAACCTAATAAAACCACAAGGCCAAAAATTACTACCCCCCCTTAAATCGGGGTAATCCAGACAGCACTACTGCCCACTACCCAACCTTCCTTTTAAAACAAAAATTAGAAAAACCACCACTCGAATAAACAAAGTTTCTTTTTAGACTCCATGCGAACCTCAATAAGGAAATTTTCACAGCAGACCTAGAGCCCTTGACGGGCCAACAGAATTCCCAAATCCCAAGGGTTTGACGAATGGACGACATTTTTCTTAACAAAAATACTTAGACTGTACAACAAATATTGTCCTAAAAAAAGAAACGTCCGAAAAAAGGTTGGTTCCCCAGGCTAACCCAGCATTCAAAATCCATTGGTAAGAAACACCAATAGAAAAGCAATATAGACGGGGGTTAATACCAAATATATCTTAAACAATATTAAACAGTTCTCACCAAATTAATAAAAAAAGCCAAACAAATGTACACCCCGAAATTTCACGCACAAGAGGGAATAAAAAAAACCGGGGAAAACACTTTCCCAGTTTCGGGGGCCCCCCCCAAAACTGAAAAAAAAAAGAAATTGTTCTAATAAACCTAGAAAAAATACGGCATCCCACTGATACAGCTAACATGATAAACGACTTTTTCTCAAACATTAGGATCTAATCCGCCAGTAAAAAACCCACGAAAAATGCCCGTGCCCGGGGATGCCAGATGGGAATTTCCCCAAAACTTCTATCTTTTACCAACTGAGCCCCCGGAAGTCACCCGGATCATAAAGTCACTTAAAAATTACTGGGGGGAAACTGTCACACATCCCCCCATTATTGTACAAGCGAAAGGCCCATGTCCTTTTGCATGCTATTCATTATTTTTTAACAAGTCACTAGAAACTAGCACTTTCCCCACACTACTCAAGACAGCAAGGGTTGCACCAAAACAAAGAAGGTGGTGACCCCACAGATTTTAAACAACTATAGGCCCAAAACAAATACCATTGCTATCCAAAAACTTCGAGAAAACTCGTGCATGGAGATTATTCATTTTTAAAAGTCACAAAACATTCAACCCCCTGCCCAATTTTTATTCAGGAAAAAAAAAAAAGCACTAATGATGCAATTTTAAAAAAAGCTAGAAAATGCTTTACAAAGCACTGGAAAATAAGGAAAATCTGCTAAAGGAATTTTTTTTGATTTAAAAAAAGCATTTGCACAGTAAAACCACGGATCCTACTCCCAAACTTGCCACCATGGTATAAGAGGCCATGCCACTTTTTTTAAATCTTACCTTTCTAATAGGGGTTTAGTATGTCACACTAAAAAAAAATAGCCTCATCAATTGGCATTGTACTGGGTTTTGCAGGGAAATGTCCCTTTGGACCCCCCCGCCTTTCCCCATTTACACAATGACTTCCCCCCAAACCCAACACCTGAAACCCATTCTCTTTGCTGACACACAATTATGTCTCTCCCCCCCTAATTTGCCCCCTTCAACACCTTGTTAACGAGGAGCTCTCAAAATATCGACTTGGATGACGCCCAAAAACTTTCACTTTTAAAACTGGCAAAACCCATTATTATTTTGGGAGCGAGCAGGTGTTGCCAACTTTAACTTTTAAAATCGACAACACTAATTTTCCCGACTAATGCGGCAAATTCCTTGGGGCCATACCTCGACAACCACCTAAATTTTAAAACCCATCCAACACATAACAAAAAAAGTATCCAAAAGGTGGGGGATCCTCCCGAGATACATACTACGTACCCCAAACTGCCCCTTTTCAATATACCATTTACTTATATACCAAAATCACCTAGCTATTGGCTTGGGGTTAAATGCGCAACACACCTAAAACCAAAATAAACCAACAAAAAACTCATAAGAATAATCACTGAATCCCATCCTGGGAAACCCCCCCCCCCACTTTCATAGACTAAACTTACTCCCCGTTCAAAAATCCCCAAATTACTCTGTGCAATCTATATCACAGGGCCCCTTTAAAACCCCAAAATTAACCTTGACCAAAAAGCTTTCTTGAAGTTGTGCAGGTCCACAGGCAAACACCAGACACAAACATTCTAGACATTCCCCGTGTTTGACCCAAACCTTTACAAAAATTTTAATGTATTTCAAAGGACCCAAAACTGGGAAAACCCTACCTGAAAAACCTAGAAAATGCAGACACATTTTCACTTTCAAAACTACGTTAGAAAAAAAATTTATCTCCCTGACCACCCCACAACTAACTAATATAACCACCTGGGGGTTCAAAATTCACCACTCACCCCCTGACTATAAACCCAGAAATACTAATCTTAATCTTAAAATAATAAATCCTAACTAGTCATAAGTTTGCCTATGATACTTCAATATAGACACCTTGTTTTTGTGCCAGAACAAAAGCATTTACATTTCAAACTCACAAATTATGAGTAGTACTTAGCCCTTAATTTCTATAATCGTAAGGATTTAATGTTAAAATTAATCAAGTCTGCTGGAAATGCCTACCTGCTAGGTGTCCCAGGACCCCCCCTGTAATTAGTATTTTATAAATGTAAACCACAAAATACCCAAAACCGTAAAACCCCCCATTTTAACCCTTATAGAGAATAAACTTGAACTGAATTAAAAGAACTCTCCCCTGCGTTCCCAAAGAGGGACAATCAAGTGCTTCCAAGCGTTCCCCAAATTAAGGTGCTTGAAAAACTTAACGTGCAGTAAAGGATCTCTGTACACCTCTCAAAATTTTGAAAATTTTACCCGCTTTGAATGAGATTTAATGTACAGAGTTTCCAGCCTAGAGAAAACAAACGATTTGAAAAGTCATCATTGGCTTGGCATCTCTCGTTTTGAAAGTTCTCATTTTCATCTTTATTTTCTTTGCACTTCTCGTTGCCTGTTGTGTTTGAAAAATGAGATCCTCAGCTTACTACTCCCCCGGGCCCTTACATTTTTTTTCCATCTTTGTATGGCCAGAGTCTGAAACTCTGTTCTATTATTATCTCCCCCAGTTTTTTTCCCTAACGGAGTAGTTGGGAAATTTGTCCTCTTTGAACATCATATTATTTACCTTTGCCCACTGGAAAACTTTGTTTATATCATCTTGGAGGTTAACCGCGTCCTCAGCAGATGACAGCTCATGCAGATCCTAGTATCATCCGCAAAGGATGATACGGTGCTGTGGTGTATATCTCTGTCTATGTCTGATATGAGGATGAGGAATAAGATGGGGGCGAGTAAGTTTATTCAGGTATACACAAATACAGTTACATAGAATTATCATACATAGCAGCATATGTGTAGAGAACCTAGGAAACCCAAACAAGTCAGAGTGACTTATTTCCACTGTGCCTTGTGGAACAGAGCTCTTCATTATGGCAGCCTCCGAGTATAAGGTATGTTTGTAAAGCATAATAACATCAGTTAAATAAGTCAGTTGACCAAATGAAATCACTGGTCCACAGATGGCTCCTTATCCGTATATCTCATAACAATAAAAAGGTTTTCAAATGAGCTGATGAAGGTAGCTCTAGTGTGTAAATAAAGTTAGGAAGTTGGACCTAACCGAGTAAAACCCTCTTGTAAATAAGAGAGAGAGAGAGAGAGAGAGAGAGAGAGAGAGAGAGAGAGAGAGAGAGAGAGAGAGAGAGAGAGAGAGAGAGAGAGTGTGTGTGTGAGAGAACTAGTAGCCTACTCAGGTCATTGTAGTACCGGATGTGGTCATTTTTCCCACCAGTCCTTCCTCTATTTGTTCCCTCTCTCCCTCCCCCCTGTCACTCCCCCTCTCTCCCTCCCCCCCCTCTCCCTCTCTCCCCTCTCCCCCTCCCCTCCATTGCCCTCCCACTACCCCCCCTTCCCCAACCATCGACCACATCTCAGTGTTTACATCCCCTCTCCCACCCATCACTTTACACACAAGGCTCAACACAGCTGTGGTATATCACACGAGGCTCCAGCACACCTGTTGTAGGTCACACGAGACTCCAGCACACCTGTGGTGGATCACATGACGCTCCAGCACAGCTGTGGTGGATCACACTAGGCTCCAGCACAGCTGTGGTAGGCCACACGAGGCTCCAGAACACCTGTGGCGGATCACACGAGGCTCCAGCACAGTTGTGGTAGGTCACACGAGGCTCCAGGACAACTGTGATGAATCATACAAGGCTCCAGCACAACTGTGGTGGATCATACAAGGCTACCTATCTACCTACCTACCTACCTGGAGGGTATTCCGGGGATCAATGTCCTCGTGGCCCGGTCCAGGACCAGGCCTCCTGGTGGATCAGGGTCTGATCAACGAGGCTGTTACTGCTGGCCGCACGTAGTCCAACGTACGAACCGCTGCCCAGCTTATCCGGCACTGTCTGTGGTTCGTACGTTGGACTATGTGCGGTCAACAGTAACAGCCTGGTTGATCAGGCCCTGATCCACCGGGAGGCCTGATCATGGACCGGGCCGTGAGGGCGTTGATCCCCGGAATACCCTCCAGGTAGACTCCAGGTAGGTATCTGTCCAGCTTCCTTTTGAAGACACCCTGGAGTCTATTGGCAATTCCCCTTATGGCTGGTGGGGGACTGTTGAACAGTCTTGGGCTCCAGACACTTACTGTGTACTAATGGCGCCCCTACTTTTCTCTGGGGGTATGTTCCATCGCCTGCTAAGTCTTTTGCTTTCTTAGGGTGTGATTTCTGAGTGCAGATTAGGGATCAGTCACTCCAGGATCTTCCATGTGTAGCTTATGATGCATCTCTCTCAACTGCTTTCCAGTGACCACAAGTCAAGTGCTTCCAAGCATTCCAAGTAGTTAAGGTGTTCGATGGAACTTATATGTGCAGTAAAGGTTCTCTGTACATTCTCTAGATCTGCAATTTCACCTGCCTTGTCTTGAATGGAGATGTTAATGTACAGCAGTATTCAAGCCTAGAGAGAACAAGTGATTTAAAAAGGATCATCATTGGCTTGGCATCTCGTCTTGAATTGTTGTATGGGGGTTCGTATGCTGGAATTGGGTAAAATCACACACTTCGGATGGCTGTTAACTTATTATTATGGGCACCAAACAAGGAACTGCCAAGCCTGACCTGCTGTTCCTGCTACCCTACGCTAAACTCCCTTCTCCCATGCCCAGAGGGCGAGCAGCATTCAAACAACATGCTTGGTCAGCAGAATGACTCAATAACGATCACATAAGGAGGGGTGTTGAATTAGTAACGGTTGGTATGAGTCACTATGGCATTGGTAACTGATACAACTGGTAACTGAGAGCTCGGGATGCTAAAGTACGGCGTCCCGACATACAGCTAATACAAACTAGAGGTGACAGGAGTACGGCTAGGGGCTTATTCTATACAATGTCAAGCAACAATTGAACATCATAATAGCAGAATTTATGGCACACTGAACATCAGGTATAACTTCATCCCAAGTTTCACTGTTGGGATTGATAGTGGCTCTCAAGACATCAAGTACTTTCTCATTAGTTTGTTCTACTAACCCATTACTGGCAAGATGGTGGGGAACAATGTTAGATTTAGAAATCTTGTACAAGGTACATAAATTTTCAAGAATCTCATTACAGACTTCACCTTCAGATTGTATGTTCTTTAAATGCTTAAGCCACTGTCTTTGCAGTTTTATCTGCAATAGGAACTGACAGTATCTGGTGAAATGATCTACCATAACACACGTGAACTAGCTGTAAGGTTACATTCACTAGAGACTATGAAATTACTAACTGGTACCCATCTGCTAGGAGAACCCAGCTTGGCTGTGCAGTACAGTAATTCTTGGTCCATGACAAAGATACTGACAGTGCTGGTGGCTTCACAGTCAGGATAAGATCTTCCTTGAGCAGGAATTGAATCACACCAGACCACATGAGATCTGTTCTTTGAGCATTCTTTACATCCTCTGCACTAAATGGAGGGTTTGCAGTTACTATACTAACATGTGATAAAGCATCTGCGACTACATTTGACTTGCCAGGGTCAGGGTCCATCTGGCTAACCTTCCAGTAGGTTGTTTGTTCTGGAATAAAGGTATCAGTGGAGCATGATCTGTCAGGACATGAACAGGGTACTGATATATAATGTATCGGAAATGCTTTAAAGACCATACTATTGCTAAAGCTTCTTGCACAGTTATTGTATAATTATGTTCAGCCTTTGTAAGAACTCGGCTAGCAAACGCAACTGCGTTGTACTTGCCATCGGTCTTCTGAGCTAGTATGGCACCAATGCCAATTGAGCTAGCAAAAGTAGTTGGATAGAAAGGCTTAGAAAAATCAGGAAATTTCAAGATTGGAGCAGATGTTAGGTTTTCTTTGAGAGTTTGGAATGCTCTTTCTTGATGGAAGGTCCAAACGAAAGGAGCATCTTTCTTAAGCAACTCAGAGGAGACGCTATGGAATAAAAATTGGCAATGAAAGATCTATAAAAATCTACTAAGCCCACAAAGGATCTTACAGCATCATCAGTTTCGGGAGATGGGAAATTTAATAATACTGCACTTACTTTGGTCAGTCGTAGCCTCTCTAGGAGTGACTACGTGACCAAGAAACTTGATTTCTGATCTGAAAAATTGACATTTAGACAGTTTGATCTTAAAATTGGCTTCTTCAAGTTTACCAAGTACTACATCAAGTCTTTTCTAGTGGGTATCCACGTCTTCAGATATGACAATCACATCTAAGTACACCATAAGTGCATTACTTACTAGCCTCGAGAATGTGATAGGCAAAGATCATAACCCAAAGGCCATATGGAGGAAATGATAATGAGCTGTAGGATTGGAAAATGCCATTACCTCTTTGCTGTCCTCATGAAGTGAGACTTGCCAAAACCCTTGTAACAAGTCCAGGGTTGAAAAGACTTTATCTCCAATGTTACGTAAAAGATCACCAAGTACAGAAAGTGGGAAGCGATCTGGAATAGTTTTCGCATTTAACTTCCTAAAGTCAATCACTGGGTGTCAAGTACCATCCTTCTTAGGTATTAGGATCAAGGGCATATTCCAGGGTGAATTACTGGGTGTGATAACTCCATCATCAGGCATCTGATTGATCAATTCTTCTGTGGCAGCAACTTGTGAAGGAGGCCTTCTGTATGCAGGTATATAAATAGGTCTAGTACCAGGTTCAAGTGGGATACAATGGGACAATAAGTTCGTTATCCCATCTTCTCACCTGGTAAGGCAATGGCTTTAAAACATTTGTTCAACAGGTTCTACAAATGCCTGACCTCATTCGGGAAGTCAATGAGAGCTAAGTCTTTCTCCTCTACTGGTGGAATGGATTGATCCAGTGAAGTGTGGATGGGCTACTTGTTGTGTGGGGGTTCGTATGCTGGAATTGGGTAAAATCACACACTTCAGATGGCTAGTTACTTATTATTATGGGCACCATGGAAGGAACTGCCAAGCATGACCTGCCATCCCTGCTACCCTACGCTGAACTCCTTCCTCTCATGATCGGTGGGTGAGTGACATTCAAACAACATGCTTGATCAGCAGATCACATAAGGAGGGATGGTGAATTGGTAACGGTTGGTGTGAGTTACTATGACACTGGTAACTGATACTACTGAAAGAATGTTCTCATTATCCATCCACCCCAATGGAAATAAGTCACTCTGTCTGACTTTTTTGGGTTATCCTAGGGTCTCTACACATATGCTGCTATGTATGATAATTCTATGTAACTGTATTTGTGTATACCTGAATAAACTTACTTACTTAATCAGTTTCCTTGCAGATGTGATAGTGGCATTGTTGTGATCCTTGAAGGTGAGATCCTCAGACATTACCACTCACAGGTCCTTCACATTGCTTTTCCACTATTGCATGATTAGAGTTTGCAGTATACTCAGTTCTAGCTATTTCCTCCAGTTTCCTGTAATGGAGTAGTTGGAATTTGTCCTTGCTGAACATCATATTGTTCTCTGTTGCCCATTGGAAAACTTGGTTTATATCTTCTTGGAGATTTGCTGTGTCCTCAATGGATGACACTCTCATGAAGATCCTAAAATCGTCTGAAAAGGATGATGCGGTGCTATGGTTTATATCTCTATCTCTGTCTATGTCTGATATGAGAATGAGGAACAGGATAGGTGTGAGCACTGTGCCTTGTGGGACTAAGCTCTTCACTATGGCAACTTCCAATTTAACTCTGTTTACCATTATTGTTTGTGTTTGATTGGTTAGGAAGTTCAAGATGCATCTGCCTACTTTGCCAGTTATCTGTTTAGCATGCATTTTGTGTGCTATTATACCATGATCGTACTTGTCAAAGAGTTCTGCAAATCCTGTGTATACTACATCTGCATTCTGTTTGTTTTCCAGTGCATCCAAGACCATATCATAGTGATCCAGTAGTTGCAAGAGGCAGGAGCAACCTGGTCTGAACACCATGTTGCCCTGGATTGTGCAATTGTTGGGGGTCTAAGTGGTTTGCAATCCTGTTTCTGAGAACTCTTACAATGATTTTTATGATGTGGAACATTAGTTCTTAGCTATTGCTTTGCTGACACCTTTATGGAGTAGGGCTGTATCCATTCTTTTTAGTGACTGTGGAATCTCACCTGTGTCTATGCTCCTTCTCCAGAGCATATGCAGCCTGTGAGAGGGGATTCTTGCAGTTTTTAATGAACAAAGTTCCATGAGTCTGGGCCTGGGGCTTGGTGCATGGGCATGTTGTCAATGGTTTTCTCAAAGTCTAATGGAGTTAGATTTATGTAAGAAATTTGGCATATACTGACAGGGTTCTGAGGCTCATTCATGAAAAAATTGTTTGTATTGTCTATCTGATTAGTGTCTCACTGAACACAGAGTCATATTGAGATTTCAATATCTCACTCATTTCTTTGTTGTCATCTGTGTAGGATCCATCTTGTCTGAGCAGGGGCCCTATACCAAATGCAGTTTTTCCCTTGTTTTTGGCACATGAAAAGAAATACACTTCTAATTTCTTTCAATTTCACTAATCGCTTTTAGTTCCTCTGTCTCTCTTGGATCCTGTATGAGTCCTTTAATTTAAACTCAATGCTATCCACCTCCCTGGTTAGCACTTCCTTCCATGTTTCACATAATCTAGCATTCTTGTGTAGAGGGAGCATCTCTCTCCAGTTTACTTTTTTTTTTGTTTTATGGTAATATGCCTTGAACATACATCAGCTAACAGAAAGTTAATCTTTTCAAAGCACTGGTTAGGGTCCATGTTGTTTAAGATATGTTCCCAACATGTTTCATTTAGGATATAGTTTACCTGGTCCCAGTTGATGTCCTTGTTGTTGAAGTTGAATTTGGTGAAGGTACCCTCATAAGAACATAAGAACGAAGGAACACTGCAGAAGGCCTACTGGCCCATGCGAGGCAGGTCCAAGTCTCCTACCGGCTTAAGCCAATGCACCCAACCTAGTCAGGTCAGGTCACATTGACTTAAGGGAGGAACAAGGCAACCGACCTTGTAGCACAAGCTATCAGGTCCAACTCACACCCACCCACATCCACTCATGTATTTATCCAACCTATTTTTAAAGCTACACAACGTTCTGGCCTCTATAACTGTACTCGGGAGTTTGTTCCACTCATCCACAACTCTATTACCAAACCAGTACTTTCCTATATCCTTCCTGAATCTGAATTTTTCCAACTTAAAACCATTGCTGCGAGTCCTGTCTAGGCTAGATATTTTCAGCACACTATTTACATCCCCTTTATTTATTCCTGTCTTCCATTTATACACCTCAATCATATCCCCCCTAATTCTACGTCTTTCTAGAGAGTGCAGATTCAGGGCCCTTAGTCTATCCTCATAGGGAAGGTTTCTGATACATGGGATCAACTTTGTCATCCTCCTTTGTACATTTTCCAGAGAATTTATATCCATAGCTTGATACATTTTGCTAATCAGGACCCCTGTGTATGTAAGTGTAGACTTTGATTAGATTGTGTTCAGAATTAGTTGTTTTTGATATTAGTATGTTTCTTACCAGGTCCCCATTATTTGTGAAAATAATGTCAAGTGTGTTCTCCAGTCTTGTTGGCTCCACTATCTGCTGACTTAGGGTGTGTTTATTGCAGAAATTTAGCAGCTCCTGTGTGTGTGACTTTTCATCTGAGCTGCCTCCAGGGATTACTTTTGCTACAACATTATTTGCTACATTTTCCATTTTGTATGTCTTAGACTGAAGTCTCCAAGCAGCAAGATGTTGGGGGATGGACCTGGAAGGATTTCCAGACAAGAGTCAATTTCGATAGCTGTTCCTTGAATTATTGGGAAGTTGCATCTGGTGGCTTATATACTAAGTTTTGGTTCTCGATTTTTATTGTTAGAGCTTCAGCTGCATCATTTGTGGTGTTCGGTATCTCCAAGGAAATGAGCGACTCTGACATACAGGCCAACCCATATATACAGGCCCTGTATATTAGCAAATATATACGAGGTCGTGTTGCACGTTTGTTTGGAGGATTTTGTTGTTGGCATCAGTAGTTGTGAATCTGGAGGGGCCACTGGCTGTGCCTCAAGTACAACAAGGCTCCAAGGTGGTGAATCACTATTTTGGTTATTTCTTTCCATTTTATTTCATTTCCTACCAAAAAAAATCACTTGAAGTGGGGTTGTCATAACTACTGTAACTACTATGATTTGTTTTATGGGGTCTGTACCTCCTGGTCCCTTTCAAGTGGTATGCATGGCAGTTGGTGTAGTAACATTGTTTTTGGAGGACTGAAGAGTGGCACACCTCAGGGTGAAAGAATTTGCAAGAGGTAGAATGACACACTCCTTTAGACAGGAGGTTGCAGAATTTTTGGGGATGCTTAAAGCTACATGTCCCATTTGTTTTCCCCAATATTCCATGCTTACAGATGCCCCAAGCATAAAATTTGCTCAATTTTCCTTTTGGTTGGATGCAGTTCATACTGGATGTACTCCCAATTTGTGCAGATCTCAGAACTGCACTACAGTGCAAATGTGATACCTATTTTCAAAGCAGGTGACAGGTTCTTAGCTTCGAACTATAAACCAATAAGCCTAACCTCCATTGTGGGAAAATTTATGGAATCAATAATTGCCGAGGCAGTTCGTAGCCACCTTGAAAAGCATAAATTAATCAACGAATCTCAGCATGGTTTTACAAAGGGGCGTTCCTGCCTTACGAATTTATTAACTTTTTTCACTAAGGTATTTGAGGAAGTAGATCATGGTAATGAATATAATATTGTGTATATGGACTTCAGTAAGGCTTTCGACAGGGTCCCACATCACAGACTATTGAGGAAAATTAAGGCACATGGAATAGGAGAAATTTTTTCCTGGATAGAGGCATGGTTGACAAATAGGCAGCAGAGAGTTTGCATAAATGGGGAGAAATCAGAGTGGGGAAGCATCACGAGCGGTGTTCCACAGGGGTCAGTGTTGAGCCCCCTGCTGTTCACAATCTACATAAACGACATAGATGAGGGCATAAAGAGCGACATGAGGAAGTTTACCGATGACACAAAAATAGGCCGTCGAATTCATTCTGACGAGGACATTAGAGCACTTCAGGAAGATTTGAGTAGACTGATGCAGTGGTCGGAGAGGTGGCAGATGCAGTTTAATATAGACAAATGCAAAGTTCTAAATGTTGGACAGGACAATAACAATGCCACATATAAACTAAATAATGTAGATCTTAATATTACAGATTGCAAAAAAGATTTAGGAGTTCTGGTTAGCAGTAATCTGAAACCAAGACAACAGTGCATAAGTGTTCGCAATAAAGCTAATGGAATCCTTTGCTTCATATCAAGAAGCATAAATAATAGTCCTCAGGTTGTTCTTCAACTCTATACATCCTTGGTTAGGCCTCATTTAGATTATGCTGCACAGTTTTGGTCACCGTATTACGGAATGGATATAAATGCTCTGGAAAATGTACAAAGGAGGATGACAAAGTTGATCCCATGTATCAGAAACCTTCCCTATGAGGATAGACTAAGGGCCCTGAATCTGCACTCACTAGAAAGATGTAGAATTAGGGGGGATATGATTGAGGTGTATAAATAGAAGACAGGAATAAATAAAGGGGATGTAAATAGTGTGCTGAAAATATCTAGCCTAGACAGGACTCGCAGCAATGGTTTTAAGTTGGAAAAATTCAGATTCAGGAAGGATATAGGAAAGTACTGGTTTGGTAATAGAGTTGTGGATGAGTGGGACAAACTCCCAAGTACAGTTATAGAGACCATAACGTTGTGTAGCTTTAAAAATAGGTTGGATAAATACATGAGTGGATGTGGGTGGGTGTGAGTTGGACCTGATTAGCTTGTGCTACCAGGTCGGTTGCCGTATTCCTCCCTTAAGTCAATGTGACTTGACCTGACTAGGTTGGGTGCATTGGCTTAAGCTGGTAGGAGACTTGGACCTGCCTCGCATGGGCCAGTAAGCCTGCTGCAGTGTTCCTTCATTCTTATGTTCTTATGATACCCAAGCCAGAGACACCATCATCTGTTTACTGGAGGTCAACATTTTCCCCTGAAGAGGACTCCCCTACTACATCTGTAATAGGGACTATGGCTATGGTGACTGTGGAAGAGTCTTTAGGGAAATCAGGATTTGTACTTTGTCTGGGGGCTGAGTCTGGGCTGAGCTAGCTTATTTTTTTGTTGTTGTTTCCTGTGTTTTTCCAGTGGGTGTCTATTTTTGGGTCAACTGTTGTAGACTGGGCATTGTGTGTGTTAAACTTTACTCTTCTCCCATCCTCCCTTGCTCTATAAATTCTGGGTAGACTACACAATAGTTCCTCTTTGTTTTCATGCTTGTTATTTATTAATGTCCTGAGTACTTTCCTGATATCTGCCCTTAGTTTCACATCTTTATTGTAGATCCTTTCTAGATGGATGTCGTTTTTGGATGCAGTGCTTATTCTTGCATAGGAGACATGATGTTTTGTAAAACAAAGGTTGCATGTGATTCTGGATTTTTTTCTCAAGAGCATTTTCACATGTCTCACAGGTATACTGTACTGCCCTCCTGCCTATATCTTACTTGCAAACTGGGTACCACAAGAACCTGATTTTCACTTCATCCTTCTGCTCTGCACTCAGGTGGTGGGGTGCTAGAGGGTCAATACATGGTTATGCGGGATGTATTTAATACGGAGATTTACAGTGCATTAAAAACATTTATGGTGTATAACATCACACAGACTTTTCCAATTTGGATATATTGCCAGAGTACCCCACATACACAAGTCAGGTGCATGTTTGGGTTATTGTAGTGTCAGGTATATGGTGTTATTATTGTGGTATATGGTGGGCCTGTGTGGTTGCCTGGTAGCCCTGCCAGACATATGACTGCAACACACTACCCCAGGGTACATGACACTTCTTGCATGCGATGCCACATTTTAGTTTAAAAACACTTCCATTATGTTCAATCACTATCCCTGAGTTGTTCCACTGACAATTTAGACTCACAGGTCTTTCCACTATATATTAGTATCCTAGTCATTTCATTTTAAGTGGTAACTCAAACCTTTGTGTGTACACTTGTCACACCAGGAGGAGTAGATTGTCCCACACTGCACACTTCACAATTTTTTGTTTCTTTTATTTTATCACTCTGCTGTACACTGGTTATCACAAATGATATACACTATTTCACTGCACTGGACTGGAATTGTTGTTTTATCATTTTCACGGCAGCTAGGCTTATGGTAATTTTCCACTTCCATTTCAGTTTATTTCATGCTGATTTCTCAGTGTTAGTAGTTTTTTTTGTGATACATGTTTTTTTCTAGCTAGTCTACTCCTTTCACTATGGTTACTCTTAATGGTAGTCCAGGTTTTTTCAAATTCACACAATAATAATACAATTTACTGCTTCCCTCGAGTGGCAACACTTGCTGTTTCCCAACAACACTGGGCTTAGTCTGGGTTCCTGGCACTAACAATATTTTGTTTAATTTCCACTTAAAGAATGCTAGGATCACGTATGTGTTGATCACAGTCGACAGATTAGCCATTCACGGCATTACTGGTTCTTTTCCACAGTTTTTTCCCTTTTAGGGACCACCCTTAACGCTTAAGGAAACCGGACCCACGCACACACGTGTGCAGCTACCTTGCCAAATTATGGGTTGTACGGTTCGTATGTTGGATTGCGTGTGGCCAGCAGTAACAGCCTGGTTGATCAGGCCCTGATCCACCAGGTGGTCTGGTCAAGGGTTAGACCACTGAAGGACCTCAAGGTAGATTCCAGGTAGACATATCCTGGTAGACACCTCCAAGTAGACTCTTGGTAGACATCTCCAGGTAGACTCTTGGTAGACATCTCCAACTAGACTCCTGGTAGACATCTCCAGGTAGACTCCTGGTAGATACCACCAAGTAGATTCCTGGTAGACACCACCAAGTAAACTCCTGGTAGACACCACCAAGTAGACTCCTGGTAGACACCAAGTAGACTCCTGGTAGACACCAAGTAGACTTCTGGTAGACACCACCAAGTACTCTTGGTAGACACCACCAAGTAGACTCTTGGTAGACACCACCAAGTAGACTCTTGGTAGACACCACCAAGTAGACTCTTGGTAGACACCACCAAGTAGACTCTTGGTAGACACCACCAAGTAGACTCTTGGTAGACACCACCAAGTAGACTCTTGGTAGACACCATGAAGTAGAGTCCTGGTAGACACCAAGTAGACTCTTGGTAGACACCACCAAGTAGACTCTTGGTAGACACCACCAAGTAGACTCTTGGTAGACACCACCAAGTAGACTCTTGGTAGACACCAAGTAGACTCTTGGTAGACACCACCAAGTAGACTCTAGGTAGACACCATGAAGAAAGAGTCCTGGTAGACACCAAGTAGACTCTTGGTAGACACCACCAGGTAGACTCTTGGTAGACACCACCAAGTAGACTCTTGGTAGACACCACCAAGTAGACTCTTGGTAGACACCACCAAGTAGACTCTTGGTAGACACCACCAAGTAGACTCTTGGTAGACACCACCAAGTAGACTCTTGGTAGACACCACCAAGTAGACTCTTGGTAGACACCAAGTAGACTCTTGGTAGACACCACCAAGTAGACTCTTGGTAGACACCATGAAGTAGAGTCCTGGTAGACACCACCAAGTAGACTCTTGGTAGACACCACCAAGTAGACTCTTGGTAGACACCACCAAGTAGACTCTTGGTAGACACCACCAAGTAGACTCTTGGTAGACACCATGAAGTAGACTCCTGGTAGACACCACCAAGTAAACTCCTGGTAGACACCACCAAGTAGACTCCTGGTAGACACCAAGTAGACTCCTGGTAGACACCAAGTAGACTCTTGGTAGACACCACCAAGTAGACTCTTGATAGACACCACCAAGTAGACTCTTGGTAGACACCATGAAGTAGAGTCCTGGTAGACACCTCCAGGTTCCCATAAAATTTCCTCAATCCTTCCCTTCACTCTTGCTTCCTCTCTTCTCTTCCCCGTCCCATCGACTCCCACCTTCCTTCCCCTCCACCAGACTCCCTCCAACCCCACCATCCGACTCCCTCCTTCCCCTCAGACCAACATCCTCTCTCCCCACGGACCCACACCCCCCTCCCTCCCCCCCCCCTCCCTCTCCACCCCCTCCCTCTCTCTCCACCCCCTCCCTCCCTCTACTAACAGCATCTGCAGTTCAATTCGCCACCGTGACTCAGTAGGTTCCAAGCTTGACTCATCTTCCATGACTCACAAGGGAGTACTGATGTCTCACTCATTCACTTTCAGTGCTTCCTCCCTTCTCCCCGGCTCCTCCCCTCTCCCTCTCTTACTCACCTATTTGTGGCTAGGGGGGTCGAGACTTAGCTCCTGGCCCTGCCACTTAATAAACTCGTCCCGGGATTCACTTTCACCTTGCCTGCTGAACCCTACCATACCATGTGTGTGTGTGTGTGTGTGTGTGTGTGTGTGTGTGTGTGTGTGTGTGTCGTGTGTGTGTGTGTGTGTCGTGTGTGTGTGTCGTGTGTGGTGTGTGTGTGTGTTGTTGTGTGTGTGTGTGTGTGTGTGTGTGTGTGTGTTCGTGTGTGTGTCGTGTGTGTGTCGTGAGTGTGTCGTGAGTGTGTCGTGAGTGTGTCGTGAGTGTGTGTGTGTGTGTGTGTGTGTGTGTGTGTGTGTGTGTGTGTGTGTGTGTGTGTGTGTGTGTGTGTGTGTGTGTAGAATGACAACTCAACAAACACAGTTTAATAAAACATTGACTAATTTATTTAAGGATCAGAAAGAGCACAGCGCGCGCGAGCACGCAGCGCGCGCGCACACACACACACACACACACACACAGTCATTATCACAACCGCAAGGAATATGACTGGATGGATAATGAGAACCTTTATAACAAGGGATGCCAAGCCAGTGATGATCTCTAAGTCACTTGTTTTCCCTAGGCTAGAATACTGATGTACACTAACAACCTTTAAGTCAGGCGAAACTGCAGACCTGGGGAATGTACAGAGAACTTTCACTGCACTTGTAAGTTCAGTCATGCACCTTCATTACTGGAAGCATTTGAAGTGCTTTGACCTTTCCTCTCTGGAATAAAAGAGAGAAAAATACATCATAATTTTAACCTGGAATATCCTAGAGGGACTGGCCCTTAATCTGTACACATAAATCACTTCCTACGAGAGCAAGAGGCTCGGTAGATGATACAATGTACCCACTGAAAAGCAGGAGTGTCATGAGTACGCTGAGAGAGAACACAATGACTCACGAAATCATAATGACACGATTGCAAACAAACCATACCACGGGTGGGATTTGAACCCGCGGTCAGAGAGTCTCAAAACTCCAGACCGTCGCGACGGTCTGGAGTTTTGAGACTCTGACCGCGGGTTCAAATCCCACCCGTGGTATGGTTTAGAGAACACAAGAAATGTAAGGGGCCCAACAGCTTCCCATCTTACGTACATAAGGGAAGCTACTAATAGCCTGTGTGCGGCCAGCAGTAACAGCCTGGTCTATCAGGCTGTGATGTACTTAGATCTGGTCATGGACTGGACCGCGAGGGCGGTGACCCTCTCGACACTCTCCAGTTAGGTACGACTGAAGGTTGTCAGAGACAAAAGTTGCTCTGTATCCTCAGTTGGTATATTTTATCACTGCCACAACTTTTCTTGAAACATTCAGACAGGTGGTGAGGGGCCATCAAGTCCTTATGTAAGTGACTTAAAAAATTAAACAAGTAATTAATGTCCTTCACTCGGACTACACGTTAATTATTCACATTTCTACACCACTCTCCACATTTTATTATCACCTCTCTCTCCCACACAATATATAATATTGTAATTAAAAATTATATGTATAAATACACAAGGGAGTGGCAAGGACATGTTAAGAGGATTAGAAAAACAAACTGAAATTTATCTTTTATATAGGATTCACTTTGCATTTTAAGTTATTGTGATGTATTATAATACACAATCTTAGTATATTAAAGAATGTGACATTATTAGAAGGGGCAGAAATGGATGAAATAGACTTGTATTCATTCTTAGCCGGATCTGCCAGACTTAGACACGGCTCCTATGGCTCTTACTTCCCTCGCTCTCTACCACCCACAGTATTTCAGGTCTTTCTAAACCCTCTCCAGCAAGTAACCCTCCTAAAGCCAACCAAAATAGTTCCATCCCAAACTAAAAGTAGCTAATCAAAATGTGATTTGAAGCATGCATTCGAGTACAGTCCAATAAGATGTATCTTAGGGTTGGGAACATAAACACACAAACATCCTTTGTTTATATTGCTTTCCCTAAAAATACAGTTCAAATCAACGCTCTTTTAGTAGCTGACAATCTGAGCGACACTTAAAACTACTTAGATCTATGGCTTGCTTAGTCTAGTGAATAAGTGGAGATAGAGTTATACGCTATGCATTTTTAAAGGCTTTCTCAGACAGACAGAGATATACATCACAGCACCGTATCATCCTTTGCGGATGATACAAGGATCTGCATGAGGCTGTCATCTGCTGAGGACACGGTTAACCTCCAAGAAGATATAAACAAAGTTTTCCAGTGGGCAACGGTAAACAATATGATGTTCAGCGAGGACAAATTCCAACTACTCCGTTATGGAAAATTGGAGGAGATAATAACTAGAACAGAGTATACTACTGACTCCGGCCATACAATAGAGCGGAAAAATAATGTAAGGGACCTGAGAGCAGTAATGTCTGAGGATCTCACTTTCAAGGATCACAACAGTGCCATGATCACACGTGCAAAGAAAATGATAGGATGGATAATGAGAACGTTCAAAATGAGAGATGCCAAGCCAATGATGATCCTTTTCAAATCACTTGTTCTCTCTAGGCTGGAATACTGCTGTACATTAACATCTCCATTCAAAGCAGGTGAAATCGCAGATCTAGAGTGTACAGAGATCCTTTACTGCACGTATAAGTTCTGTCAAGCACCTTAACTACTGGGAACGCTTGGAAGCACTTGACTTGTACTCGTTGGAACGCAGGAGGGAGAGATATATCATAATCTACACTTGGAAAATCTTGGAAGGAATGGTCCTAAATCTGCACACAGAAATCACTCCCAACGAAAGTAAAAGATTGGGCAGGCGATGCAAAATGCCCCCAATAAAAAGTAGGGGCGCCATTGGTACACTAAGGGAAAACACCATAAGCGTCCGGGGCCCAAGACTGTTCAGCAGCCTCCCATCAAGCATTAGGGGAATTGCCAATAAACCTCTGGCTGCCTTCAAGAGAGAGCTGGACAGATACCTAAAGTCAATGCCGGATCAGCCGGGCTGTGGCTCGTACGTTGGACTGCGTGCGGGCAGCAGTAACAGCCTGGTTGATCAGTCCCTGATCCAGCGGGAGGCCTGGTCATGGACCGGGCCGCGGGGGCGTTGATCCCCGGAATAACCTCCAGGTAACCTCCAGGTAACATATCCCATATTCTAACCCTATCAAATATAGCCAATAATAATATTTACTACAAGTACATGTACAAGGTATGCAGTCCTAGTTGGCATCAATGACATACAACTATATAGAAAGCCCCTTGTCATGCAGAGCATTTCGGGTAATTTGGTCAATTTTGTCCCAGGATGCGACCCACACCAGTCGACTAACACCCAGGTACCCATTATACTGATTGGTGAACATAGACAACCGGTGTAAAGAAACCCAATATTTCTACCCTTTGCCGGGAATCGAACCCTGACCCTCGCCGTGTGAAGTGAGAGCTTTAGCCACCAGGCCACGGGGCACCTTGAAGATCTAAAATTTCTAAATGATCTAAAAGAATCAGCGATTTTCCTAATCTGTCCCTAGTAGACGCAGTGTTATTGCTCGTGTTTCTCACAGCACTCATTTCTGTATTACGTCTGCAGTCTCTTAAAACAATAATTACATATCTTCAAGAAAGATAAAAAAAAGACAATACCGTGACTGGAACAATAGACAAATAACCCGCACATAGGAGAGTGCGGGTTATTTGTGTACATATCTTCAGCACTGACACCCTGGTCAGTGCACATGGGTACTTCACTGCTGTCTGACTCCCTGACAACTGACCCTGCATCTGCTTTTCCTCTCTGCCTTGTATGGCAGAACCTTCTATGATTAATTCATAACCAATCAGAGTGACAAATTATTCCATCACACCTAACACCACCAATTAGCAACTTGCAGCTGCTGGTAACCGCCCTATTGGCTGAGTCAGTCCCGGCTCAGAGTTTGAAGCGGCGGTTCCGGTTTCCTCATTGGTCCTTATTAATCAGCAGCCAATCATCGTCATGTTCGTAATGATACTTATTCTTAAAATTATGTATGGAATCTGCCACCACTAATACTTCATCCAACTTTTTCCCATTTCCTGTTCTAAATGTTAAGACACTGTAAATGACTGTTGAGGTTAATTTTAAATTAAGATGTGAACTGTTAAATAACATACGAATGCGGTACAGGACGAAACTTCAGCCTTCTTGGGAGAGATCTGTCACTTAATTTAGCTACTATGGTAGCAGACCTCCAAGTCCTCTAGGTGGGTTCTTTTCCTTCAGTGGTTGAGAGGTGGGTTCTTTTCCTTCAGTGGTTGAGCAGTGTCAGCAACACTGACGGTGATTTTCTAGTCACTGATAATTACTCTGACCGTCAGAACTGTTACTTCAGTTTGCTTATTCACCGTGGCTTTAGGTGCTTTCACTGTCAGTGTAGAACTTGTGTGGCCCAGTCGCCTGGTGGCTAAAGCTCTCGCTTTACACACGGAGGGCCTGGGTTCGATTCCCGGCGGGTGGAAACATTTCGACGCGTTTCCTTGCACCTGTTGCCCTGTTCACCTAGCAGAAAAATAGGTACCTGGGTGTTAGTTGACTGGTGTGGGTCGCATCCTGGGGGACAAGATTGAGGACCACAATGGAAATAAGTTAGACAGTCCTCGATGACGCACTGACTTTCTTGAGTTATCCTGGGTGGCTAACCCTCAGGGGTTAAAAATCCGAAGAAAATCTTATCTGCTTTGCCCATTTTTTTTATGTTAATGAGGAAGACTTATCAGTTCTGGGAAAAAGTCTTAATGATTTGATAACTAATACACTAGCCTCATGCCGGCACGAAAAGGCAAATATTCCAAACGTAGCATGTTACGCTATACACTATATATCTCTTCAGGAGGTCTGAGAGTTTCCTAGCAGGTTGATTTAGGAATGTGAGAGTCTTAGTAGTTGATGCTTTGTATTAAGATTGACAAGTGTATAATCCAGCAAATCACTCATTGTGAGTATTTGTGTTTTACCTAAATACGTAGTGTTTTATGAACCGGAAAACAGAGGAGTATAGAGAGGAGAGAGTTTTTTGGAAACGTTAAGAAAGTACTAAGAGTGTTTTTGAACTAAGTTAGAGAAAATTGTGGTGGGGAACCTAAATGCTAAAGCAAAAAAACTGTTGTAGAGGGCGTTGTGGAAAATTGCATTTATCTGAATGTAAATAATTATGTACATAACAGTAAATGATAACAAAGAAAAATTATTATTTATCAATGTTACATAGACAAGTGGGAATTTGGGACACCTAGGTCGCAAAAAATGTCCCCCTTCGATCCCTACCACTGTCAAAACCCACAAGTTGCTCTGGACCTATTAATTAAATGAAATATACATACACCAGGAACAAGGGTTTAAATATAAAAATTTGTGGACTGTATATTAAAAATAATAAATGGTTATATATATATATATATATATATATATATATTATATATATAATATATATATATAATATATATTATATATATATATATATTATACACACACAATTACATAACAGAAGGAAAATATATCTCAATATCATCACCAATTTGATGGAGATTAATGTGTATCATACTCAGAAAACCTCACTCAAAAACTAAATCTATGAAAATAATGCTAGCCAGAATTACACACAAATCTAGAGAGCTTATCTGAGGTTCCTGGAGCTGTCTTGTCCAGTCGTCTGATATCTCAAGTTATGCAGGAATGCACATCCACCAATTTCTTTTTCCTATTTGAGAGGTAACACAATTTTAACCTCAGACACGAAAAATTCTTCCTATTAAAACCAAAACATTTGTACAAAATTCAAAACCAAGATGGCGAGTTTCCTTCTGCGCAGATTGCAGGCTTTCCGTTTTCTATAAAACATAAATTATTAAATATAGTATGGCCATCTATTTTCATATAAATACTGAATTTCTGGGAAAATATATACAGTATTTTCTACACTGCGGCCGGCCCGGGAATTCGTTGCTAAACGACTCAAATTTGCTCATTTGAAAAATGGTGGAGGACCTGGGTACATATACGATCTGACATCCACCGGCGACATATTACACAAGATTTTAATCACCCTTTTTTTATACTTTGCCGTCCTTGTGGAATCCAGAAAGTTTCCATAAAACAATTTAAGGTATCTTGTACACCACCATGCATTACATTTTTATGGGCATTTAGAAAAATTTAAAATTTTTGTTAGATGATGAGTTGGGCAGTAAGATAGGGTGTTTAGCATAATCACCCAATTCAGCATTTTGTAACCTGCACCTATTTACTTTTCTCTTAATACAGCCCCAATTTCTCTATTATGGAACCTTTCACAATTTTTCTTTCCATCATCAATTTAATCTCTTTTTCCATGGATTTCACTCCTGTACCCTCTTTATCCAATATTCAAGAGGATGTGAAAACTTATATTGAATATTTATCTTGTTTAGAAATTCAACACCAACTTAGTTACATTGATCATTTGGGTAAAGAAGAATACTTATTTATATAAATTTGGATAAAGGACAAACTATTGGAGTGGTGGTCACAGTAATTTCAACAGGAGCAATATATGCCTTTTGTACAGGCCAATTTGCTTTATTTACCAACCAGCTTTATCCTTTAAAACCATGATACAAAATTTACAAAATTTTGCATAAGGTAAACCTCGAGACAAGAAACAGCTGGATTTCTCCTCACCAGGTATATGATTAAAATGTTAACATATGCTTACCAAACATTATACTTCTCTTGCATCTGATTAATTTCAGCGACTCTGTTTTGTACGTACACAATTTTTACTGTTTCCATTATGAAGCTATTGTAAGGATACCTCATCATTTAGACCAAATTACAGTTCACTAAATTTATCTCCTGCAAAATTATTTTTTATATAATTAGCTAATTTGACACCTACATAAAATGGCTGTTAATTCCAGTGAGGTAAGGTGCGTGATTTAATTGGAGACACTTTAGCCTTAGAATAACAAGAGGAATAACACTATTACATTGAAGGAAGCAACTGCTCCATATGCCAATTTTTAAGCATCACAAAAAAATGTGGAGTACATTTTTTCCATTTGGGGTTGCCACCTGGAGTGGGAACTCCAACATTTGGAATTTTCTTTATAAAACCAATTAATTCATCCCACCTGTTAATGAATTCCTCAGGTAGAATTTTTATCCCCAAACACATTTAAGTTTCCATGCTTTTTTTTTTTTTTTTTTTTTTTTTTTTTTTTTTTTTTTTTTTTTTTTTTTTTTACACAGGTTTGACAAGGTTTTAAGGATCCCTAGCTTTATTGACAAGCATTTACAGGTTAAGGATTCCTAACTTTATTGGCAAGCTAAGAGCTTTTACCTACATCAGCTCATTTGAAGCATTTTTTTGTTATGAGACATACAAGTAGGGAACAGGATGAAGTTGGAGCCATCTGTGGGCCAGCATTTTCATTTGATCAACTGACTTTATCTCGTTGACATCATTATGCTGTACAAATGTGTTCCATTCTCGAGTCATCCTGGGTATGTTGATTCAAAAAGGAGTGATGTTCTGGAGAAGGGTACAGCCAGAGTGAAGTTGCTGCTTTCTGCCCGTCTTGTGGGTAAAAGCTTGTTTCAAACCGTCCTCGAAAGTGGATCCAAGTGTGGTATTTTTACAATATTGGCCTTGTACATAACAGTAAGGCCACCCACATCCCTATGTTGAAGGCTCTGCTAAAATGACAATCTATCCAGGATGGGTCCAGGCGAGAGATGAGCGTCTTGCTCTGTTCTCTACTCTGTCAAGCAGTAGCCCGATGAGAGGGGGGACAGGCAAACCAAAAGTGGAGCATGCTCAAGGTGTGAGCGTACTTGTGCCTCGTACAGGATCTTGCAACCCCTACTGTCAAGCAGATGCGGATACGGCGAAGTGCTGTAAGCTTCCTGGCTGCCTTGTTTGCAAGATTTACAACATGGTTCTCATGGTTAGTTTGGAGTCAAATTTCACCCCAAGGGATATCAACTTCTTCTCCAGGTACCAACACCCTCCCATTCATCTTTACTACTGCCCCAGCATTACCATCGTGTTTCCTAGAGACGATCATTTGCGTTTTTCTCAGGGGCAAATGTTACTTGCCATCTATTTCCCCAAGCTGATACAGCTCTCAGCTGGGGAATTTATGTAGCTTAGAGCACCTGGCATTTCTTCTCTTGGATAATGAATGTCAGTGTACAGTCGTCTGCATATGCATGTGATTCTGGGATGAGATGAAGAAGGTCGTTGAAGTAGAAAATTCCAAACAATGGGCCCAGCACGCTTCCTTGTGGAACACTTGCCCAATAGGATGTCTTGCTGATTCCGTTCCATTGAGAACTTTCCCCTTAGAGATACCCTGAAGGTAATCATGAGGAGACATAGCATAGAGCTCGCAATTCCCAGTGCTTGAAGTTTTTTGTAAAAGGGCCCCGGTGCCACACCGGTCGAAAGCGCCAGCAATGTCCAGTGCTACCACACAGCTGACTTGGATTCATCCAGTGACTGGTGCCACTTAGTGGAGAGGTTTAACAACAGATCAGCAGCAGAAATAACCTTTCCTGAAGCCATATTGACAAATCACAAAGTAGTGAGTGGTAGTCAAAAAACTCTGTCATTGTCTTGAGATTATTGTCTCAAGGATCTTACCATGATTGACAAGAGTGACACTGGTCTGTAGTTGCTGATTTCTGCTCTGCTCTTCTTTTTGTGAACAGGGATTACATTTGCCTCTTTCCATAGAGAGGGCCATTTACACTGTACTAGGCAGTGCTGAAAGATGCGAGTTAGAGGTGCTGCTAGCTGGTCTGCACATCTTCTCAACAATCTTGGGCTCAACTTGTCTGGGCCCACAGCCTTTTCTTGGTCCAGCGATTTAAGAAGGAAATGCACCTCCTCCTGCCTTATTGTCACCACTGACAGTTTTGACACAGTTCTTGCAGCTAGCCAAGGGGGGACCCTTGCTGGATCAGGAAACTTGCATTTTGGTAGCAAAGTGTTCAGCAAAGAGGTTCGCCTTCTCTTGACTACTAGTAGAGGTGGTCCCATCCTGTCGATTTAGAGGTGGAATAAGTTCATCAGGCAGATAACCTTGTCTGTCCTTGACCAGGGACCACCAGGTTTTGGAGCCTACCCTACCTGATGCTTACCCTACCTAGTGCTTCCTGTATTAATAATTTCCCTCTTACAGAAAGGGGGTGACACTAAACCTATTTGGATCAAAATATTTGGAAATTTTAAGCAAGCAAAACTTCTTAGTTAATATATTGGGCATACTGTTATTAGGTTTTAACATTAACAAATCTCTCTCAGTATCACAAGTTAAACCCAGTCATTACTACATTTTGGCACTTCATCTCCGGGGTAATCTTTACTTATTTTGTCCTTTAATTTGGACGAATTGCTATTCCATTCTCTAAGAGGCATATTTGCACTTTGCATTATTTATTAGCCTCTCCATAAGTCATTAACAGTTCCTCTTAGTTGAGTCACACCCAGGAAATTGTCCACATAAAATTGTTGCTCTTACTTTACTCAATGGATTTCCCCGTAATTTAAGGTGTGCATTTATCGTTGCTTGAAGTAGGAAGGACTGGATGTAACGCCAAATAATACGCTCCTAAAAAAAAAGGTTTTCAGAGGGTTAAGTGGGTCAATAGGATTCTCAGGCCATAAGAAGCAGGTACAATCCCGGTCACCTCTTGTAAACCCACTCTTATAAAGCTTTACTTATGTCAGCCGTAAAAGGGAATAATTCTTTACTCTGAAATTTAATAAATATCTCCAAAATTTTCCGTCAAACGACGGACCTGTCATCAAACAGTCCATTTAAATTAGGTACATTTTTGTTACTCCTGGTACTACAATTAAACACAATCCTCAAAGGAGTGGTCTTAGAATCCTCCTTCACTCCGTGATGTGGCAAATAGTGACCATAAATTTTTGGCTTGCTCAGGAGGTACCTCTTCTACAAATTTTTTAAAACTGCTCAGCAATTATAATCATTATAGGCATTTAAACAATTCTGGTGTCTTTACTCATTTGCGGAGCTGAGCCTTTAATTTTTCCATATGCCATTCTGTAATTAGTGGGCAATTCTGGAGGGTTCAGTCTCCATGGAAGTCGTACCCAGTATTGTCCAGATTCAAATTTACATCTCTCAGGTATTGCTCCTGAGTAAAAGAATCGTCTGGACTTTCTTCATTTACATTTATTCCAATGCTGTCTAATTCCCAAAAATTTATGCACTGGCTCAACTTTCATCCTCTATGGAAGAATTATACTGGGCACGACTTATGAGTAAGACACACATTTTATGGTATTTGTAGTTTCCTCTAGTCATGAATTATTATTACGAGGAATCTACCATACATTACATGGCCTCCTGCAGTCTTCAAAAGGGTGACACCACATTTCTTTCCCATACCCTTTACAAAGGAGGCATAATAGTCACTACCAAATCAAAATATTTATTGGGCCTACAGAATCACCACTTACCCCAAGGTGAAAATTTACATTATGTGAGAGTCTTTCTGTAGCTTTACTAGCCGTACTGTAGATTTTTTCTCTGGAAGTCTATCTACAATTACTGCATTAACACTTTTTTTTCTCATTGCCCAACCTGACAGTTACATAAACAGTGTCATACAACTGAACCCTTTTATCCGAGAGAAAATCAGATCATTTTAAAGTTGTGGGATCTCCCATCTGTTACTTTCATATCATCAAGACATTTACGTTTTTTGAAAGTACACTAGGATCCCTGGTCTAATAATGCATTTACATTTTTTATTTTATGCCTTTTATCATAAATTTTTTACCTGTAACACAGGAAAGGCTACTTCAGCAAAACCATCATTATTAACATTAGCAGCAATTTTTACATTAGTACTGTTGTGTCAGGATTGTCAACATTATCATTATTATGAACGTTATCATATAGACCTTTACAACATGACTATATGGTGTCTTCCTTTGTGACATTGATAACAGAAGTTTAATTTGGCATAACAATCCTTTACATTGTGATTACCCAAACACCTGATGCATCTGTTAAGTTCCTCCAATCTTTCAACTTTATCATTCCATGAATTGTATGCATTGCAATTCTTAGAAAAATGAGTACCCTTGCAGAAGAGACAATCTCTCTTTTCTTTAAACTGGTTTCTTATTAACTGGGCTACTCTTAGGAGGGTACTTATTTTCTTCCCTTTGTGGAGAATCATTATTTCTGATTCCTCCCTGCTTGATATGCACCTATGCAACTCTTTTTAGGAATGAATTTTGATTAACAACTTTGGGGATAATTTTTCCCTTTGTGAAACTTGACAGATACCTCAGAGTTATTTTGTGTTGCATCTTTAAAAATGAGTTAGTTGGCGGGTCTGCAACTGAACAATTAATCTTGTAGACCTAGTCTTATTTCCTCCAGACCAAATAACCCTTTTTGATATTTGTTCGAGAGCCATTCAAGTGTTTTAAAGTTTAATTTATTCTGTACCATGGCACTCAATAACCAGTCTGATTCCTTCAGATTATTTTTTGTTACTTAAAGTTTTGAGAGTGCTCTCCAGTTTAACTCTAAACTGCTGAAACCTTTGTGTGATCTGGAGATTTAAATTAACAAAGATATTCACTAGATCCAACTACTATGTTCTATATTACCATAAGTTACATTCAACAAGTCCAACTATTCCTTGTAAGAGTCATCTACATTGGGAAAGGGTTGTATGAGTATGTGAGCATCTCCTCTTACCTGTCCTTTGAGGTAAAATAATTTAGTTACACAGGCTAGGTCACTCCTGTCATGCACAGTGCTTTAAAAATTGACCAAAATCCTCCCAATTTTCACCAGGATTAAATACAGGTAAACATAGTTCTGGGAGTTTTTGGCAAAGACATATTATTTGTTGGAGCAGACTGACCAATACCTGGTTAACAAAATTTTTTAAATTTTTTCAAGGCCTGACTTTTACAAGAAAGATCTTTTCCTTAATTCATAATACTGATTAATTATGAGATCTAAATTTTAGTCTCATCTACACAGTTTACTAATAAATCTCCTTCAATTTTGTTTGTAATATAAAATTTTTATGAAACATATCTATTACCTAGAGCATCTAAATACAATTTTAAAATCATCAGTATTACAGTTTCTTGATTCATTAATTCCAAGCACTTATTTTTTATGCCTTGGTTACATGAACTTTTTAGCCTGTATTGATGCTTTCTTTACTCTATATTCCATATGTTTGTCTTCTATATTAATTTCCTCATTTTCAGCCAGGATGCAATGTATTGAATTCAACTTTATTAATAACACTGATTACAACTTACAACACTGATACAACTTACCTTTGAATAAATCCTAGCTACTTGAGCTTAGCAATTACATGTAAGAAAAATAATATAAACTTCAAATGTACATTAATACAAACCTTTAGCCGGACTTGGCTTATCAAAAATAATATTATACAAATTAATAAATCCTTGCCAGAATTTGGCATAGCAAAATTAATTTATACACATTTAATCTTTAGACACACTTTTCTTATCAATTACACATACACTGATACAAATCTTGGCCAGAATTGTCTTATCAAAATTAATATTATACAAATTAAAATAAACTTAGCCCGACTTTACTTATCAAAATTAATATTGTAATAATTATAATCCACACAATTAAGTAAATTTGTGAATTTAACATCCATCTCCCCTTTTGTCATTTCACATATAATTATTAAGTAATTAAAATAATTAATGACTTCACTAATTAAACCTCCGGTTTAAGAAGGACCAATGGGCAAAATTTAAAAGTGGAAAATTTTCATTTATCTGTATGTAACTCATTATGTACATACAGTAAATAACAAAGAAAATTATTATTTATCAGTGTTAATAGACAAGTAGGAAATTGGGACACCTAGGTCGCAAAAAAATGTCCTCCTTTCGATACCTACCACTGTCATATCCACAAGTTTGCTCTGGACCTATTAATTATTAATGAAATATAATACACCAGGAATGCTGGAAAATATATAAATTGTGGACTGTATATTAAAATTAAAAAAAAGGGTTATAGTATATACACACATTTATATAACAGAAGGAGAATATATCTTAATCAAAAACACTCACCAATTTGACTGGAGATTAATGTGTATCATACTCAGAAAACCTCACTTTTTCTAAATCTATGAAAATAATGCTGGCCAGAAATTTCACACAAATCTAGAGAGCTTATCTGAGGTTCCTGGAGCTGTCTTGTCCATTGTCTGATCCCCAAGTTATGCAGGAATGCACATCCCACCAATTTCGCCTCCTATTTGAGAGGTGTCAGCCCAATTTTAACCTCTAGAGCACGAAAAAAATTTTTCCCATTACACCAAGTTTTTACAAAATTCAAAACCAAGATGGCGGTATTCCTTCTGTGCGACCAGTCTTCCGTTTTCTATGACATAAATATTTTTAAATACAGTATGGCCATCTATTTACATATAAATTACTGAATTTCTGGAAAATATATACAGGGATTTTCCACAGGCATAGTAGGTAAGTTTTAGGTGCAAGGGTAAAAGATAATTGTGGCCATCGATTGAACTCTGTATAGAAAGAAGTT
This sequence comes from Cherax quadricarinatus, assembly GCF_026875155.1. Lineage (NCBI taxonomy): Eukaryota > Metazoa > Arthropoda > Malacostraca > Decapoda > Parastacidae > Cherax > Cherax quadricarinatus. The sequence goes on along the minus strand of NC_069450.1, from coordinate 1,132,673 downwards.
TGTTAAAGTAAAAACGTATTTTAAAAAGAGGATATGTATACAGATATGATAAGGGCGTAATGACTATAGTTTGTTGGATAGGTAGACTTCAAGATTTTGCATATTTATAGAGGGGGAAACAGATATACAGAAACATTTTTTGTTGTAGCTACAGTGAGAGTAAAAGGTAGATGGGATACAAGGGTAATAGAATCAGAAAGAGGTGAAGGTTTATTAAACTATAGGAGATAGGGGTAAGATATAAGTAAACCCCTTGGTTTAAAGATGGGCTAGTGAGAGTATAGACAATGAGGCTGAAGGATATGCAGTAGATCTATGAATGCAATGTTAGAGTGTTCAGCAGGGAAACTTGTGGATATAGGAAGGGGTGGGGAGAGAAGAGTAGCGATGGTGGAATGAGGTAGAGTGGTAAAAGAGAAAAAGATAGCATAGGAGAGGTTTTTTACAAAGACGTGATATAAGGAGGGAAGAGTATATGGAGAGAAAAAGAGTAAGAGTGCGTGAGGTGCTGTCAACAAATTTATTGAGAATAAAGGGAAAATTCGGAGTAGATTAAAAATTAAAAATTTT
>NC_069450.1:1121606-1131603 GCF_026875155.1 Cherax quadricarinatus | reverse complement strand
TTTTTTAAAAAGCCCTTTAACACCCCTCCACTGCTTTGGCCAGTGCTCCCACCCCCACCTAGAAAGTAAACCCCCACCCCGGGATCATGTCATTTCTGCCATAGAGGGGTCCCATTGTCAATGAATGTACCGCTTTTTTCCTTACAGTATTTGTCCACCAGCAATTGACACCAATTGCTCTGGCCCAACCAAAATCATTTCCAACTCCTCTCCTTGGAAAAAATGCCAATATGCAGGTTTGCCCCCCTTCTTCCAATTTATCTCTATTGCTGACCTATACCTGATCGAAGTTATAAGTGGAAGATGGGTATTAAAAAAGGGGATATTAAAAAGGGTTTTTGGGGTATTCCCCAAGAGAAAAAACCCGCAGAAAATGGATTTAAATTAGATAATTTAGTTTTGAAAGGACATAGAAATATTGGTTTGGAAATAGGGTAGTTATGATGGAACAGTCTCCTAGTTGGGTTATTGAGGTAGGACTTTGGGTATTTCAAATTTAGGTTGGATAAGTCATGAGGGGGGGGGGTTGGATTTGAGGGGATTTGCACTCGAGCTTTTTTCTTGGGGGCATTAAAAATTTGGGGTTGGGGAAAATGTTTTGTTAGTGGGATGAATTGAAAAGGGGACCTGCCTAGTATGGGCCAACGGGCCCTTCTGCAGTGTTCCCCTTTCTTATGTTCTTATGTATCAGGTCCCCCTCCTATTCCAACATTTTTTCCTCCAGCACTGAGACAGATAATGGTTTGCCCCATTACCTCTCATGATGTCCCGAGGGCTAACAATATCCTCATCCCCCCCAGGAAAACATCCCCTTTTCCTCCTATCCTATCCTTCAAACAGAAGCCCTATCCATGACCAAATCTGGCTATGCCCAACAACAACAAATGTTTTTACCTCTTGGCGTCGTCCGTAGTGATGCTCCGATAGTCGATCAATTCCCCAGGTGCATTACACCCTTGTAGAATTCGTCATGACTTTCTCGAGGTCTTTTTGGGGGGTTTCTGGGATTCTCACCCCTTCTGCCAATGCTTCCTTGGTGCTCGTTGGCATTCCCAGTAAAAAACCCTCACTTCGTCAGGTAGCCCGAGAAGGTTGGGGAAGTTCCACGGCAGTTCGGGTTTTCTCGTGTTTTTCTGCCCCCCAAACCTTTTTCTTAATTTTCAGCTTGGTTCCATGTTCCCCCGGCCCCACTGACCAACTCCCCTCTTAACCTGGGACTCACAAAGGGGATTACTACGAATCCTCTTGTTTCCTCCGTTAATCACCGTATTCCAGTTAAACTCTGATTTTCTCCGCTGCTGGTAAAGCTGTAAGAAAAGGGTCCGGTTGATTCACAGGAGCAACAAACAGGTTTTTTCACAAGCTAATACCCGTCACCACTCTTAAAAAAACGTCCCCCCTTCAGCTAAGCACTCACCACGTCCTAGTTTTAAACTCAGGTTTTTAAAGCCGTCTTTTTAAAGGCCTAGTCAGACCAAAACATAGTCATAAATCCCTTTCTTTTAGTGCTAATTTTTGTGTTTTGCTAGTGTTCACCTAACAGTAAGTGGGTACCGGGGGAGCTCGGGGAAAACCGAACATAATAAACCAATTTTTAATATATACATGTCCCCAAGAAAATTTGGAGTTTAAAAGGACCAACGATGTCAAGGCACTCTTTCAAACGGTAGGAAAAATAGGCATTTTGACCAAGGTACTCCCCCGGGTACCTGGGGAGGATGACAGTTGGAAAACTTTACACGACCAATAAGTAGCACATCTGAGGGCATTTTAGGCCAAAATATTTTCCCAATTTTTTTTTTAAATTTTTTCGATGCGAAAAAAATGTCCGGCCCGGCAGGTCTGAGCCATTTTAAGAACGTTCTCTGCTTGACTTAGACTATTCCATTTTAGTTGTTCCATCTCTTTTTGAATTTAAATTTTGAATACTGACTTGTAAAAGAACCTTTTATTATTCAAATTTAATGAAAAGTTTTTCCTTTGGATAACTTGATTTTGTTTTAGGGGCATTTTGGCAATTTCTGAAGAGAAGGGGCAATTACGTTGAATTTGAAAAAGGATCCTTCGTATGCCCAAAAGGCTTAAAGTCGGGGAAAATCAAAGGATGGACAGTGGGAGAAGCCGGCTTTTGTCGAGCCCTAGTAAAGACATTTAGGTTTGGGGTGACATTTCGTCAACAGTGAACCGGTGATCCTACTTCCCCCTTTTGGAGAGACATCCGGGTTTTTAATCCCACAGAATCTCCAGAATTTTTTTTTCATCTAAACTTTCGAGGGCTTCTCTGACTCACAGGAAGAGGATCTGAAACATTATACCCTCTTTGGTGTAAAAGGCCAACCTCAGAAGGGAAGAAGGGCACCTTTTACATTACCTGTTAAAAACGGAGCAAGAATGTGGAGCATACGGCTTCAGCCCAAACCCTTTTGGAACCATTTAGACCAATGAAACAAGGGATGGTAGGAAAAGTGTCTGTAGGGCCCCCAATAGTCTGAAAGTATGCAGAGGTGAGTTTCTTTAAGGTTAGGAAACAGCTTACAAAATGACTATAATGTGCATCCGTGTTCATAAAATGGTAATCTTTAAGTCCTTAACTTTTTCCTGAACAGAAGGGTGTTTGGTCTTACAGTCTTTAAAACTTTTCCAATTTTTTGGACCTTTTTAGAAGGACAATCTGGACGTTTATGCCCCCTTAACACCCACAAATGACAAACAGGAATAAAAGAATCATTTTACTTTCCCTAGAGGCTTTGTTTTCTTCGGGTTTGATGAACCTTCCCCTTAGGGTTCGATCCCTTTAGGTTTTATAGGAATTGTAGCCTCAGCATACGGTCGCAGCCTCAGCAACCCCTCATTTTAAATCAGGTTACGTTCTCTTGAAGTTGATCTGAGGGGGGAAGAGTGTCGGGAACTGGCACAACCTGAAGCCCTCAAAGAGATCAAATTTTGATCAATTCCGAATTCTATCCAAAAGCGAACAAACAAAGAGTGTTACATTTAACGCTGAAATTTTCTGGCCAGGCTGTAAGGTGGCAAACCTGAAATTTTTCCTGTAAAATTAGTTTTTTTTGTATGCTTTAAGGATTCCTTCTTTTAGGTTATATTAATGTGATACCGCGACAAAGTTGCATAGAATTTAACTTTACCAGAAAATAACATTCCTAACCTGGTACCCAGGTGTCAGCAGGCCATTCAAAAGAGGGTAGCGGTTTTTTTAAAAACCTGATAATTAGAAGAATGTCTTCCCCCTCTTGAAGGGAGGTAAATTAGGTTTTGGGAATATTCACTGCTGCACTTGTTCCATTACCTTCTTTAATTGTTGTTGTGTAAAATTTTAACTTTTTATTTTCTAAATTTGGCGAGATTTTTCGGCTCACGCCCTTTTCTCTCTTTTTTTTGTTCTTATTTTTTTTCCCAACTTCCCTTTCCCTTTGCCTTTTCCCCAATTTCTTAATTTAACCTTTTCCTCATGTATCTTTGCTTTTTCCTCAGTATCTTAGCTTTTTCCCCACGTTCCCCAGCTCTTTCCTCACGATCAAGTCTACACGCTCTTTTTGGTCTTCTCGTTCTCTTTTTAACTGTCTTTCTCGGATTTCTCTCTCAATTCTCTCTCTCTCCCTTTTTTTTCTTTTCTTCGATTCTCTCTCTCTCCTTTTTCTCTTTTTTCCCTTTTTAGCGCTCTCTTCTCTCTCATTTCTCTCTTTTAAGTCTTTTCCCGGATCTTAGCACTAATGAAAGATTCAAATTTTTTCCCTGTTATTCCTAATTACTTCCAGATTCATCCAAAACTGTATTTTTCCAGCTTGCAAGAAAACTTAAACTATCAGGGGAAATGAAAAAGGGGAAAAGGGAAAAAGGAGGGTTCAATCCTGCTCCGCTCAAACTGTAAAAAACCGAGGGTCTCCCCCCTTAATTAAACAACTTATTTAACGAAAAATAAGGGTTTTTATGCCCCTCCCAGCAAAAAGTAAGTAAATGGGGGGTTCCCTTACCCCCCAACTTTCCCAACAAAACAAGAGTGTTTCCCATGACAGTTCCCTTGATACAAAAGAGCTTTAATGAAACAAGTTGTCACTGGAAAAAACTCGGGGCCCCTAGGTCCCAATCCCCAAAGTTTTTTCAAGCTCATATAAAAGTGGCAGAATTAAATTTATATCCCCGCCTGACTTGAAATTACAATAAATTGAGACTATAAAAAATCACCAAAACTTTCAAATACCCGTACCGTAGTCCTACCAAAAGAGTGTTTCTCATGGTGGTGGTAACCGTCTGTGGGATGCAGCGTTTTAAGGCCCAAAGGGGAGATTCGAGATGGGGGTTGAATCTTGATTCGTAAGTTGTATCCGGAAGGGGCCACTTGGAAGGCTTACCAGCCCTGTAAAACTTCAGACAGTATTTCTCAGGTGGCTCCTCCTCAGGAAAATTAATGAATAAAAAAGAAAAAAATAAATTTACAAAAAATAAACACTATTTATTAAATCAAACAAAAACAAAAAAACATGAAAAGGGTTATCCCCATTTGAAAGAAAAATGAAAAAAGAAAAGAATAAAAAAACATTTGAACTCAACGCTAAATCTACAAGGGGGGCTAGTGTTGGTGACACTGTTTTTTGAAACCGGTACCGTTGCTGATTATAAGGGGGGGGGGGGGTCGCAGGTGTTGGTGACCATCCACTGGCTAGTTTTTCACAAGAATTCCCATGATTATACCCCATGACAGGAAAACAGGGTTTTTTACCGTGCAATGCTGTGGGTTTCATCCCGCACTTTCATACGGGGCACTAGTTCAATACAAAAAGGGAAAGTCCGGACATTTGTCCCCTCCTGTTCTGCTCGTTGTTTTTCCCGGTGACCCCCTCTGATATCAAAGTGAAAGATAAACAGGTTACCCACTGCTTAAAAAAATACCTCCCTGGTAAGGGCTGAACTTAAAAGATGTGGGGATTTTCAACAGTCAACATAGAGCAAGGTGAAAAGACAATTTTTTTATTGATCAAAAAGTGAACTTTTTACCAAAAATCCACTAGAAAACAAGGCAGGATGTATTACAGTAGAGTTGGGAGCTGTGAAATCGAGTGATTTTTCGTTTTACCAGAGCCCCACCGTCACCTTTTGGGGGGGGGGGGGGGGGGGGGGGGAAAAGGGGGGGAAGGGATAGTGGTAGCTAGACTGACCCTACCTAACAAGCACCGGGAGTCAAACTACACTTTAGGAGGGGGAAAAAAAAAAAAGGCCGGAAAAAAAGGGAGCTTGACTTGCCCCCACCTTTAATAGTACTGGCAGACAAACTATCAATTTAGGGGTTGGGGGGAGAAAAAAAGGGGGGAATTCGGGGGGCAGACGACCCACCTTTAAAGATAGCCGGCAATGAAACTATTGTGAATATTAAATTCCCTCTCACTCCATTATTTAACTTTTCCCTCACAGTAAATAATATCAAATTCTTTATCGTGATCAACAGCCTCAAAAGCTTTACTGAAGAAAGTTTAAAAAAAATTAGTTAGACAAGACCGGCCTCTTTTAATCCATGCTGATATCATTAATCAAACTATGCGATCGAGATGGGTTCTTTTAATCCAGCTATAATTTACTCTAGAATTTGCCTACAATTGAGGGGAGGCTTATTGGGCGGTAAATTTTACGGTAAAAGACCTTTTCCTCTTTTTAAAAAAAAAGGAATTTCTTTAGCCATCCTCCACATATCGACACTAACCTGTTTGAAGAGATAAATTAAAAAAATTAGTTAATGGTTCACAAAAGTTCCATTTTGCATTCCTTTAAAACCCTTAAAAAACCTTATCAGGACCCCCGGGATTTTTTTGCTTCAGTCTGTCTATCTCTTCACTATGACTGAGTTTACAAATTTATCTTCTTCTGGCCCACTTAAAAAATTAAAAAGGGGAAAATTTTTATGTCTTCCTGTGTAAAAACCAGAAAAATAATTATTTTTTAAAAACGTGCACATTCTTCTCTTTGTCAGTAAATGCCTATTATTTTTAAGGGACCTATCTTTCTCTGATTTTTTTTTCTTAAACCTGGAAAAAATTTTTGGGTTAGTTTTTAGAATCCCTAGCAACTTTAAATTTTTAGTCCCTTTTAGCTTTTCTTACCCCTTTTTTTTGTCCCTTTAATGTCACAACTGATTTATAAGATGACCCTCACCTCTTTTTATACGCCATAAAACCTTTTTTATGCCCCAGTAGATATTTCACCTTTATTCATCCATTTTGGGCATTTTTATTTTATCTAATTTCTTTTTAAAAGGGATTAAACGTTTTTTAGCCCATTAGTTTCAGAAAAAGTCATATTGATGCCTCTTTGTTTTTCCCCAGTCAACCAAAAAAGGTTCTCAAGCCCATTTTAATCTTTAAGCGAAAATCTGGGGCTGTTACTGATTGTAATAAAGTTGGTAGAATTACCGGCAATATGATAAATCTCCTGGAGAGCGAAACGTTGCCACAGTAAAATGTCACATTAGTTGCACTTGTGTCCTTTTACTTGACAGACTGTTAATGAGTTATCCCTACTATCATACTTCCATTCAATGCTAAATGTAATTGATTTGTGGTCGCTAGCACCCAGTTCCTATGAAACTTCTAATTTATTAACAAGGGATTCATTGTTTGCCAGAACTAAGTCAAGCAGGTTATTTCCCCTTGTAGGTTCTGTCACAAACTGCTTCAAAAAACAATCCTGAGCTACTTCTAAGAAGTCGTATGATTCTAAATTCCCAGTCAAGAAATTCCAATCAATATGACTAAATTTAGTCTCCTAGAATTACTACATTGTCGTGCCTTGTGGCCCTAACAATTTCCTCCCATAGTAGTCTCCCTTGGTCCCTATCTAAGTTTGGGGGATGGTATATCACACCTAAAATTAATTTTTCATGCCCCTCTGAAAATTCTATCCAAACAGACTCTGTATGTGTTACTTCAGACTTAATACCCGTTTTTATTCAACAGTTCAAGCGATCTCGGACATACAATGCCACCCCTACCCCCCTTCCCGACACTTCTATCTTCTATCTACTATTACCAAACCAGTGCTTTCCTATATATTTTCCGAATCTAAATTTATCCAACTTGAAACCATTGCTCCGAGTCCCGTCTTAGATATTTTTAGCGCATTACATTTGCTTTATTTATTCTCATTTTCCATTTGCACACCTCAATAACATTTCCCCCTAATTCTATGCCTTTCTAGAGAGTGAAAATTCAGGGCCCTCAGTCTACTCTCATAGGAAAGATTTCTGATATATCTTTGTCATCCTCCTTAGTACGTTTTCAAGTGCATTTACAATAGACCGTTATATTACACGTTTTTTTTTTATTTGGCACGTTTTGGTTATAACACTATTGGAGAACTACGGCATAATTTTATACAACATCTCGAAAAAAACCTTAAAAGGTTCTTTTTGCGGGGGGGAAAAAAAAATTGGAGCGTCGGCCTCAGGTACTTTTGGGTTTTGGGTTAGAAAACCCGGTCTGGGGAGCCCTACCCCACCCCCCCCCTTTTCCTCGTCCCCCTTGTCCCAGCCTTCGGTTTCTACGCGCTTAGGCCCACCGACAAACCACAAACTGAAAATAAACACAGCAGATGGGAAATTTGCTGTGTTTATTTTTATGTTTGTTGATTGAGTTTAGATCTTTTAATACCAATTTGTTCTCCCAAACAATCAGACAACCATAGGCATACCGTGTTGGAAAAATGGCAAGAAAAGGAAAGCGTTTTAAATCCTAGAATTAACGAAAAAATAGGTATTGGCAAGGATAACCCGTGGCCGTAATTTAGAAGCATCACTTTGTGCACATAAAGAGATGAGGGAAAAAAAAAGTTTTGTGATGACTGATGATTTACTGATTTTTTTATTTATGATTGACTGACTGATTTATGATGACTTACGACTTGTTGATATACGACTGCTTAGACTTTTTCCTGAAGAGGGCCTTGAAAAGGCGTCTAGGCAGTTATGCCTTACCGTCGTTTTATAAAGTACTGCAGGGTAAAAAAAAATGAAAACCATTAAGAATTTATGCATATTCCAGTACAACCATCGATTTCAGTGTCATATAGGGGGGTAATGAACAGAATGGGGGAGCATCACAAGTGGTGTTCCACAGGGGCCAATGTTGGACCCCTTGTTGTTCATAATTTATATAAACGACATAGATGAGGGAATAAATAGTGACACAAGCAAATTTGCTTGTGCCGATGACACCAAAATAGGCCGCCCAATTCTTTCTAATGAGAACACGAGAGCACTCCAGGATAATTTGAATAGACTGATGCAGTGGTAGGATACGTGGTAGATGCAGTTTAATATAGACCAATGCAAAGTTCTAAATGTTGGTCAGGAAAATAACCATGCCACATATAAATTAAATAATGTAGATCTTAATTTTACTGATTGCGAATGGGATTTAGGAGTTCTGGTTAGCAGTAATCTGAAATCAAGACAACAGTACATAAGTGTTCGCAATAAAGCTAACAGAATCCTTGGCTTCATATCAAGAAGTATAAATAATAGAAGTCCTCAGGTTGTTCTTCAACTCTGTATATCTTTGTTTACGCCTCATCTAGATTATGGTGCACAGTTCTGATCACCGTATTACAAAATGGATATAAATGCACTGGAAAACGTACAAAGGAGGATGACAAAGTTGATCCCACGTATCAGAAATTTTCCGTATGAGGACAGACTGAGGGCCCTGAATCTGCACACCCTAAAAAGGCGTAGAATTAGGATGGGGGGGGGGATATGATTGAGGTGTATAAATAGAAAACAGGAATGAATAAAGAGGATGTAAATAGGATGCTAAAAATATCTAGCCTAGACAGGGCTCACAGCAATGGCTTTAAACTGGAAAAACTCAGATTCAGGAAGGATATACCAAAGCACTGGTTTGGTAATAGTTGTGGATGAGTGGAACAAACTCCCGAGTACCATCATAAAGGCTAAGACGTTTTTAGTTTTAAAAATAGGTTAGATAAGTACATGAGTAGGTGTGGGTGGGTGAGAGTTTGACCTGACTAGCTTGTGCTACTAGGTCAAATGCTGTGTTCCTTCCTTATGTGAACATGACTTGACCTGACTAGGTTAAGGCATTGGCTTAAGCTGGTAGGAGAATTGAACCTGCCTCACATGGGCCAGTAGGCCTGCTGCAGGGTTCCTTCTTATGTTCTTATATCTGATTTGTACTTATCTAGCAGCTCCTCTCGATATCATTTCCGATATCATTTTCCTTCCCGATATCATTTCCATCAGCATTGAGACAGATAATGGGCTTGTTCCCATTACCTAACATGATCTTATCCAACCTGTTGACTATGTCATCAGCACTAGCTCCTGGGAAACACACACTCTGTCTCAACTTCCTATCTCTATTACAGAAAGCACGGTCCATATATCTTACCTGTGAGTCACAACCAGAATGTTCTTACCTTGATTAGCAGAGAAGTTAGTGGTACCTTTAACCTCATTAACCACTGAGGTACACTCGCCCTGGAGAACAGAGACTCGAATTCCTACCTTCAGGTCTTCTCTATTAACCTTGCTCATCTTGATGTTCTTACCTGTAGTGGAAATCACTTTCCATTTGAAGCAGCTGCCACTCTCCAACTCACTGTTGGTAACCTCTTCCTCTACACCGACTCCTCCCCATCTCACACTCACTCCCAAATCAATTTTGGCAAATTTTCAGCCTCCTATTTTCCTCTTGGAGAAGTAAAACCTCTTTCAACACTTCTTTAACATGAGTAAGCCTTTGGGAGATTCTGAAGAGAAGTTCCAAAGGTTGGTGGATGAATTTGGGAGTGTGTGTAAAAGAAGGAAATTAATAGTGAACATAAGAAAAAACAGGGTGATGATAAAAAAAATAGGTAATGAAAGATTGGATATCAGATTGAAGAGAGGGAGTATGGAGGAAATGAATGTTTTCAAATATTTGGGAGTGGACTTGTCAGTAGATGGGTCTATGAAAGACAAGATAAGCTATAGAAC
>NC_069450.1:1111606-1116606 GCF_026875155.1 Cherax quadricarinatus | reverse complement strand
GTTGAACAGTCTTGGGCTCCTGACATTTATAGTGTTGTCTCAGGGTACTCATGACGCCCTTGCTTTTCATAGGAGGAATGTTGCATCTCCTGTCAAGCCTTGCGTTTTCGTAGAGAGTGATTTTCGTGTTCAGATTTGGTATTAATCTCTCTAGGATTTTCCAGGTGCATATTATCATGTATCTTTTTTGTCTGCATTCCAGGGAATACAAATCAAAAGACTTCAACTGTTCCCAGTAATTTAGGCATTTTATCATACTTATGTGTGCTGTGAAGGTTCTCTGTACATGTATACCCACTTGGGTTTATATTTTGCGGCACTATTGTGTTGACATCTAGTGGCATAGGCGTACCAAGCTCAGCCCGCACTATGCTACCTCAGTCTCGCTCTTGCACCAGACAGCCTAGAGACAAGAAGTTTATTCCTCTCTCACAACTGGGGCTTGGCCCCAGGGCAACTAAAAACACTGCCTGTGTACCAAAAACCCAAATATAGTAAGAAGCCTCCAAAGTCATTCATTCAAATATGATATTGGTGGAAGCGCATTCACAGCAGTTGTTTGCCCAGGGAGAGGACGGAAGACGTTGACTCCTTCACCACCTTGTACAAGCAGCATCCGTTTCTCAACGAGTTATCCTGATGTCGTGTCTGCAAGTCTCAGCATCCAGACACAGGTATAAGCAGGATCCATGCCGAATTTCTTCAAGAAATCTTGGAGTTCCCTGCCACTCCAGTGTCTCGCTCTGTTTTCATGTCAGGTACTCAGCATCACCTGTTTGTTGCTGCTGTTGTTTCAGCTCAGCACAGCTATTTCAGCAAGTCAGAAGTGAGTTGTGTGCAGTGCTCTGCATCCAGTCTGGTTGATTTTCCATGTGGGCATGTGGGGTGCGGAGGAAGTGGTCACATCCTCACCGTATGCCACCATGCTAGTTCCATAGCACTACCACCATGCACCACTCACCTCTACCCACTCTGCTGTTTTCTCTCTGAATTCAGTGTGAATTCTCACCAGAGCTGTGTATCCAAGTGCACAAGGTCACTCAAAACTGTGTACCTGGAGGTTATTCCGGGGATCAACGCCCCCGCGGCCCGGTCCATGACCAGGCCTCCCGATGGATCAGGGCCTGATCAACTAGGCTGTTACTGCTGGCCGCACGCAGTCCAACGTACGAGCCACAGCCCGGCTGATCCGGCACTGACTTTAGGTATCTGTCCAGCTCTCTCTTGAAGGCAGCCAGGGGTTTATTGGCAATGTGTAGATCACACAGTCATGTGGATCATGAAACCACATGTGGATAAGGCCATGTAGATTTACTAGCCATGAGGAGCGAGCTATGTGGGTTACCAAGCCAGATGTCCAAAGCCACGTGTTGTTTGTCTGCCTGACATCACTGATGACGTCACCTCGTGATGTCACTCTAGGACGTTGCCTGACGTCGTCCCCGACATCACCACATTCCATGACGTCACCATGCTGCCTGACATAACCCCTGATGTCACCATGCTGCAACATTACCATTACACGACGTCACCCCTGATGTCATGCTGTCTGATGTCACCTTGCGACGTCACTTCGTGACATCACTCACGACGTCTGCCCCACGTTACCTACGATGTCTGCCTGACATCACCTCGCGACATCAGCCCAACATCACCCATGACATCTGCCCGACATCACCCATGACGTTTGCCCATCACTCTGGACCCGACGTCACATGACGTCGGGTCACCCCACGACATCACCCTGGATGTCTGCCCAACATCACCTTGCAATGTCACCCCAAGACATCACTCACGACGTCACGCTTGACATTACCACATGATCTTACATCAACAGTATTAGTTTCATAACAATTTGTATTGAGTATTGTCCAGAACGATTGAAAGAAGATATGTCTCATGCTAATTCCTCTCAGTGTTCCTGTACTAGTGTTTTCACGTGTTCGTGAATGTCTTAGTGTCGATATTTGCACAGAAAAGCATCATTTGCTAGTGCAAGCTATGTATATAACAGCATGTGAAGTGTGGTGGTGTGCAGTTTTCTGCGTGTTCCAGTGTGAGGTCTGAGTCCAGACCATTGTTATCACCCTAGTGTTACCCATCATCCTGTTGTGACCTTTCGACGGTTGACACTAGTCAGTCCAGGCATCAGATTGAGTGCTGAGCCCCCATATACAGTTCCAACGCTTGCTGCTTGTAGATGCTATGCCTGAGTCATCCTGCTATGACTCCCCGTAGAGACTTGTATCATTCCACCTGCTGACTGTCAGAGTGAAGTTATGAGTAGTCCCAGTCTAGGGCTGCTTAGACTAACCTCTTCCCTGACTCTCACTTTGAATAAGAGGATGGAAGTGGTCAAGTTGACAGACGACTGTTTGACTCCTGTCACTGCTTCAGTGAGCAGCCTGCACAAAGTATGATGTCACTTTGACTGCTAGCCCGCTTACTCCAGTTTTGGTGTAAGCTGCTACGACTCCCAGATGATGCACCTAAGTCGTCCCCGCTATGACTCTTGCAAGCACCACTAAGCTGTGTTGTGCCGAGTTCCCTGCAGTGATACCCCAGCAACAGTACCAGTCGAGAAATGTCCTCTTGAGTTGCTTGCCAGAAGTCCTGCCCAGTTGCTGAGTACTGACGACGCCTCATTCGAAGGCACCAGCAGGTTGTGCCCCAGTTGAGTGAACCCTGCAGTGACTATTACAATGACTGCTTCACCGTTCCAGACGAGACCGTACCCATATACTGTATGCCATATCTCGGCATCAGTGATGTTTCCCGATGTGATGTTGCACTATTTGTTCAGACACAGGAAGGCATGCAATGATGCCTTCCAAGGCTCACTGCCTTGGACTGTGATGTGTTAGCACACCCCCTTTTTGTTTTTTCCTTCCTGTAGGAATTTTTTTTTGTCCATGTTCATATGTATATGTGTTTTTATTTTGTGTTCCGTGCCCTGTTCCTGCGAGAGAGAGAGAGAGAGAGAGAGAGAGAGAGAGAGAGAGAGAGAGAGAGAGAGAGAGAGAGAGAGAGAGAGAGAGAGAGAGAGAGTTTTCAGTCAATCATGGTCGAGAACGACCATGGGTAGGTGGCCAAGTGATATATACCCACTTGGGTTCATATTCTGCAGCACTGTGATGATGATACCTAGTGGTATAGGCCTACCAAGCTCAGCTCACACCATGCTACCTCACTCTCACACCAGACAGCCTAGAGACAAGAAATCTACTCCTTTCTCTTGCAGCTGGGACCTAGCTGGCCCCAGGGCATCTTAAACATATTACTTGTGTACCAAAAACCCAAAGACTATCATTCCCACTACCAGATCTACATGCAATTATGCCAGTGTACATTCTCCAAGTCGGCAATTTTGCCAGCTTTGAAAAGGGCCGTTAGTGTACAGCAATACTTCAGCCTAGAGAGAACAAGCGACTTGAAGAGTTCATAGCTTGGCACCCCTAGTTTTGAAGGCTCTCATTATCCATCACATCATTTTTCAAGCAGACATGATAGATACGTTATTATGATCCTTGAAGATGAGATCCTCTGACATTATCACTCCCAGGTCCTTCACATTAGTTTTTCTCTCTATTGTGCTGTTGGAATTTGTTTTATACTCTGATATAGTTTTATTTTCCTCAAGTTTTCTATATCGGAGAAATTCAAATTAATCTTTGTTGAACTTTACATTGTTTTCTACGACCCAGTTAAAGATTTGGTTGATGTCTGCCTAGAGTCTTGCATTGTCTTCGATGAATGAAACTCTCATACAAATTCGGGTGTCATCCAAAAAGAAGATATGATGCTGTGGTTTACGGTAAACTTCTATGGGATGAAATTCGTAAGGCATCTACATACGAAAATGTTGTGATAATCAGAGATTTCAACTATAGACAGATTGACTGGAGCAATTTGACAGGAAATTTAGAGTCAAGTGACAATCCTGAATCATATCAAGAAAGTTTTTTAAAACAGTTTGTGACAGAGCCAACTAGGGGAAATAACCTCCTTGACTTGGTTCTTGCCAGTAGGGAAACACTAATTAATAATCTTGAGGTTAAGGATGAGCTTGGGGAAAGTGATCACAAATCACTCAGTTTTAATATATCATGGAATTCCCCTAATAATGGCAATCAAGTCTCTGTCCCTGACTTCTGCTTGGCTGATTTCATAGGACTGAAAAATTACTTGGGTGGGTTGAACTGGAATGACCTGACTAAGGGTCAGGTAGGTGGTGATGATTGCCGATATGACGTTTTCCAGGGCATAGCTCTAGCTGCTCAGACAACTTATGTTCCAAACAGGGAAATCAGATCATGCAAAAATGATCCTAAATGGATGAAAAATAGATTAAAACATCTCATTGGTCAAAAGACAGGAAAATTTAGGCAAATCAAAAGAGGAGAGGGGCAGTTAAGAAATCTACATATTCAGTTAAAGAGAGAAATAAAAAAAGGGAATAAGAAAAGCAAAAAGAGACTATGAGGTTAAAGTTACAAGACAGTCGAAGACTAACCCAAAAGGATTCTTTCAGGAATGCAGAAGTAAGATGAGGGACAAGATAGGTCCACTCAAAAGTTACTCGGGTCAGCTCACGGACAGTGATAAGGAAATGTGTAGAATTTTTAACACATACTTCCTCTCGGTTTTTACACAGGAGGATACCAGCGATATTCCAGAAATAATAAATTATGTAGAACAGGATGATGATAAACTATGCACGATTAGGGTCACAAGTGACATGGTTTTGGCAAATAGATAAATTAAACCTAACAAATCTCCAGGCCCTGATGAACTGTATGCAAGGGTTCTAAAGGAATGTAAAGAGGAGCTTATCAAACCTCTGGCTAATCTTTTCAACATATCACTACAGACTGGCATGGTGCCAGATAAGTGGAAAATGGCGAATGTGATACCTATTTTCAAAGCAGGTGACAGGTCCTTAGCTTCGAACTATAGACCAATAAGCGTAACCTTCATAGTGGGAAAATTTATGGAATCAA
>NC_069450.1:1036606-1104106 GCF_026875155.1 Cherax quadricarinatus | reverse complement strand
CCTGCCCTGACAAAGGTCGTTGTTACCATAATATTCAAGAACAATGATATTCAGTGCACGGAACTCCAGCACATCAATCACTGATGTCTGTCATGACACTGGGCCCAGCACATCAATCACTGATGCCCCTGTCATGACACTGGATCCAGCGCATCAATCACCGATGTCTATGTAAGAACACTGGGCCCAGCACATCAATCATTAATGCTTCTTTCAGGACACTGGACCCAGCATATCAATCACTGATGCCTCTGTCAGGGCACTGGACCAAGCACATCAATCATTGATGCCTCTGTCAGGACACTAGACCTAGCACATCAATCATTGAAGCTTCTATCTGGTCACTGGACCCGGCACATCGATCATTGATGCATTTCAGGACACTAGAAGAATCACATCAATCACTGACGCCTCTGTCAGGACACTGGAACCTCTACATCAATCATTGATTAATTTGGTCACTGGGCTCAGTGCATGAATCATTCATGACTTTGACCACTGAGCCCAGTACATCAATCATTGGTGATAATGAGCACTGGGCCCAAACACAATTATTCATTGCCTCATGGTTCTGGCACCCTGATCCAGAAAAAATCAATGATTGAGTGCCTCTTTCTGGGCACCTCACCCAGCACATCAGTCATTGATGCCCCTGGTCACTGGGCCAAGAATATCAATAACTGATGCCTGCATGGACACTGGATCCAGCACATCAATCATTGATGTCTCTCTGAATGCACTTAAAAGATCTTCAATTTTTCCATATAAATTTCAGGCTGATGCGAGTAGACAGTACTCGTTCTGGTACCTTGGTAGACGGTAGTCGTTCTGGTACCTTGGTAGACGGTAGTCGTTCTGGTACCTTGGCAGATGGTAGTCGTTCTGGTACCTTGGTAGACGGAGTCGTTCTGGTACCTTGGTAGACGGTAGTCGTTCTGGTCCCTTTGGGTTTAGACGGTAGTCTTTTGTCCTGGTGGGGCCATTGGGTAACGGTAGTCGTTTCTGGTCCCCTTGGTAGACGGTAGTCGTTCTGGTACCTTGGTAGACGGTAGTCGTTCTGGTACCTTGGTAGACGGTAGTCGTTCTGGTACCTTGGTAGACAGTAGTCGTTCTGGTACCTTGGCAGACGGTAGTCGTTCTGGTACCTTGGTAGACGGTAGTCGTTCTGGTACCTTGGTAGACGGTAGTCGTTCTGGTACCTTGGTAGACGGTAGTCGTTCTGGTACCTTGGTAGACGGTAGTCGTTCTGGTACCTTGGTAGACGGTAGTCGTTCTGGTACCTTGGGAGACGGTAGTCCGTTCTGGTACCTTGGAGACGGTAGTCGTTCTGGTACCTTGGTAGACGGTAGTCGTTCTGGTCCCCTTTGGAAAGACGTAGTCGTTCTGTACCTTGGTAGACGGTAGTCGTTTCTGGTACCTTGGAAACGGTATCGTTCTGGTACCTTGGGTAGAGGGTAAGTCGTTCTGGTCCCTTTTGGTAGAGGTAGTCTTTTCTGGTACCTTGTAGACGTAGTCGTTCTGGTACCTTGGTAGACGATGGTCGTTCTGGTACCTTGGTAGACGATAGTTGTTCTGGTACCTTGGTAGACTGTAATCGTTCTGATACCTGGGTAGACGGCAGTCGTTCTGGTACCTTGATAGAAGGTAGTGGTTCTGGTACCTTGGTAGACGGTAGTCGTTCTGGTACCTTGGCAGACGATAGTCGTTCTGGTACCTTGGTAGATGGTAGTCGTTCTGGTACCTGAGTAAACGGTAGTCGTTCTGATACCTTGTTAGATGGTAGTCGTTCTAGTACCTTGGTAGATGGTAGGCGTTTTGGTACCTTGGTAGACAGTCGTTCTGGTACCTTGGCAGACGGTGGTCGTTCTGGTACCTTGGTAGACGGCAGTCGTTCTGGTACCTTGATAGAAGGTAGTGGTTCTGGTACCTTGGTAGACGGTAGTCGTCCTGGTACCTGAGTAAACGGTAGTCGTTCTGATACCCTGGTAGATGGTAGTCGTTCTAGTACCTTGGTAGATGATAGTCGTTCTGGTACCTTGCTAAACAATAGTCGTTCTGGTGCTTTGGCAGACGGTAGTCGTTCTGGTTCCTTAGACCGTGGTCGTTCTGGTACCTTGGTAGACGGCAGTCGTTCTGGTGCCTTGGTAGATGGTACTCGCTTGTAACCTTTGGTAGACGGTAGTCGTTCTGATACCTTGGCAAAACGTAGTCGGTTTTGGTACCTTGCAGGTGGTAGTCGTTCTGGTACCTTGGTAGACGGTAGTCGTTCTGGTATCTTGGTAGACGGTAGTCGTTCTGGTACTTTGGTAGACGGCAGTCTTTCTGGTACCTTGATAGAAGGTAGTGGTTCTGGTACCTTGGCAGACGATGGTCGTTCTGGTACCTTGGTAGACGGTAGCTGTTCTGGTACCTTGGTAGACGGCAGTCGTTCTGGTACCTTGGTAGACTGTAATCGTTCTGATACCTGCGTAGACGGCAGTCGTTCTGGTACCTTGATAGAAGGTAGTGGTTCTGGTATCTTGGCAGACGGTGGTCGTTCTGATACCTGCGTAGACGGCAGTCGTTCTGGTACCTTGATAGAAGGTAGTGGTTCTGGTAACTTGGCAGACGATAGTCGTTCTGGTACCTTGGTAGACGGTAGTCGTTCTGGTACCTGAGTAAACGGTAGTCGTTCTGATACCTTGGTAGATGGTAGTCGTTCTGATACCTTGGTAGATGGTAGTCGTTCTAGTACCTTGGAAGATGGTAGTCGTTCTGGCACCTTGGTAGACAATAGTCGTTCTGGTACTTTGGCAGACGGTAGTCGTTCTGGTTCCTTAGACCGTAGTCGTTCTGGTACCTTGGCAGACGGTAGTCGTTCTGGTACCTTGGCAGACGGTAGTCGTTCTGGTTCCTTAGACCGTAGCCGTTCTGGTACCTTGGTAGACGGCAGTCGTTCTGGTGCCTTGGTAGATGGTACTCGTTCTGGTACCTTGGTAGATGGTAGTCGTTCTGATACCTTGGCAGACGGTAGTCGTTCTGGTACCTTGGTAGACGTTAGTCGTCCTGGTAACTGAGTAAACGGTAGTCGTTCTGATACCCTGGTAGATGGTAGTCGTTCTAGTACCTTGGTAGATGATAGTCGTTCTGGTACCTTGGTAAACAATAGTCGTTCTGGTGCTTTGGCAGACGGTAGTCGTTCTGGTTCCTTAGACCGTGGTCGTTCTGGTACCTTGGTAGATGGTACTCATTCTGGTTCCTTGGTAGACGGTAGTCGTTCTGATACCTTGGCAAAACGGTAGTCGTTCTGGTACCTTGGCAGGTGGTAGTCGTTCTAGTACCTTGGTAGACAGTAGTCGTTCTGGTACCTTGGTAGACGGCAGTCGTTCTGGTATCTTGATAGACGGTAGTCGTTCTGGTACTTTGGTAGACGGCAGTCGTTCTGGTACCTTGATAGAAGGTAGAGGTTCTGGTACCTTGGGAGACGATGGTCGTTCTGGTACCTTGGTAGACGGTAGCTGTTCTGGTACCTTGGTAGACGGCAGTCGTTCTGGTACCTTGGTAGACTGTAATCGTTCTGGTACCTTGGTAGATGGTAGTCGTTCTGGTACCTTGGTAGACGGTAGTCGTTCTGGTACCTTGGTAGACGGTAGTCGTTCTGGTACCTTGGTAGACGGTAGTCGTTCTGGTAACATGACTCACGAAATCGTAATGACACGATTGCAAACAAACCATACCACGGGCGGGATTGAACCCGCGGTCAGAGAGTCTCATAACTCTAGACGGTCGCGTTAGCCACTGGACCAGCTAGCCACAATAAGATTCGTCCAACTAGAAATATACCAGTTTGGACGAATCTTATTGTGGCTAGCTGGTCCAGTGGCTAACGCGACGGTCTGGAGTTTTGAGATTCTCTGATCGCTGGTTCAATCCCGCCCGTGGTATGGTCGTTCTGGTACCTTGATAGACGGTAGTCGTTCTGGCACCTTGGCAGACGGTAGTCGTTCTGGTACCTTGGACGACGGTAATCGTTCTGGTACCTTGGCAGACGGTAGTCGTTCTGGTACCTTGGTAGACGGTAGTCGTTCTGGTACCTTAGCAGACGATAGTCGTTCTGATACCTTGGTAGATGGTAGTCGTTCTGGTACCTTGGTAGACAATCGTTCTGGTACCTTGGCAGACGGTAGTCGTTCTGGTACTTTGGCAGACGGTAGTCGTTCTGGCTCCTTTGACCGTAGTCGTTCTGGTACCTTGGAAGACGGTTGTCGTTCTGGTACCATGGCAGACGGTAGTCGTTCTGGTACCTTGGCAGACGGTAGTCGTTCTGGTGCTTTAATAGATGGTACTCGTTCTGGTACCTTGGTAGACGGTAGTCGTTCTGGTACCTTGGCAGAAGGAATTCGGTCTCATACCTTTTCAGATGGTAGTCGTTCTGGTACCTTGGTAGACGGTAGTCGTTCTGGTACCTTGGCAGCCGGTAGTCGTTCAGGTACCTTGGCAGACGGTAGTCGTTCTGGTGCCTTGGTAGGTGGTAGTCGATCTGGTACCTTGGCAGACGGTAGTCGTTCTGGTACCTTGGCAGACTGTAGCCGTTCTGGTGCCTTGGCAGACGGTAGTCGTTCTGGTACCTTGATAGACGGTAGTCGTTCTGGTACCTTGGCAGACGGTAGTCGTTCTGGTACCTTGGCAGACGTAGTCGTTCGGGTCCCTTTGGGTAGAGGGTAGTCGTTCTGAACCTTTGGAAGACGGTAAGTCGTTCTGGTACCTTGGCAGACGGTAGTCGTTCTGGTACCTTGGCAGACGGTAGTCGTTCTGGTACCTTGGCAGACGGTAGTCGTTCTGGTACCTTGGCAGACGGTAGTCGTTCTGGTACCTTGATAGACGGTAATCGTTCTGGTACCTTGGCAGACGGTAGTCGTTCTGGTACCTTGGCAGACGGTAGTGGTTCTGGTAACTTGGCAGACGGTAGTCGTTCTGGTACCTTGGTAGACGGTAGTCGTTCTGGTACCTTAGACGATAGTCGCTCTGGCATCTTGGTAGACGGTAGTCGTTCTGGTACCTGAGTAAACGGTAGTCGTTCTGATACCTTGGTAGATGGTAGTCGTTCTAGTACCTTGGTAGATGGTAGTCGTTCTGGTACCTTGGTAGACAATCGTTCTGGTACCTTGGCAGACGGTAGTCTTTCTGGTACTTTGGCAGACGGTAGTCGTTCTGGTTCCTTAGACCGTAGTCGTTCTGGTACCTTGGAAGACGGTTGTCGTTCTGGTACCATGGCAGACGGTAGTCGTTCTGGTACCTTGGCAGACGGTAGTCGTTCTGGTGCTTTGATAGATGGTACTCGTTCTGGTACCTTGGTAAAAGTAGTCGTCTTTTGGACCTTGGCAGAAGGAATTCGGTCTCATACCTTTTCAGATGGTAGTCGTTCTGGTACCTTGGTAGACGGTAGTCGTTCTGGTACCTTGAGAGCCGGTAGTCGTTCAGGTACCTTGGCAGACGGTAGTCGTTCTGGTGCCTTGGTAGGTGGTAGTCGATCTGGTACCTTGGCAGACGGTAGTCGTTCTGGTACCTTGGCAGACGGTAGTCGTTCTGGTACCTTGGTAAACGGTAGTCGTTTCTGATACCTTTCCAGACGGTACATCTTCGGGAAACCTTGGCAGACGGTAGTCGTTCTGGTACCTTGGCAGACGTAGTCGTTTCTGGTACCTTGGCAGACGGTAGTCGTTCTGGTACCTTGGTAGACGGTAGTCGTTCTGGTACCTTGATAGACGGTAATCGTTCTGGTACCTTGGCAGACGGTAGTCGTTCTGGTACCTTGGCAGACGGTAGTGGTTCTGGTAACTTGGCAGACGGTAGTCGTTCTGTTACCTTGATAGACGGTAGTCCTTCTGGTACCTTGGCAGACGGTAGCCGTTCTGGTACCTTGGCAGACGGTACCCGTTCTGGTTACCTTGGCAGCGGTTATCGTTCTGGTCCCTTTGGGCAAGGTAGTCTTTCTGGTCCCTTGGCAGACGGTAGTCGTTCTGGTACCTTGGCAGACGGTACTCGTTCTGGCACCTTGGCAGACGGTAGCCGTTCTGGTGCCTTGGCAGACGGTAGTCGTTCTGGTACCTTGATAGAAGGTAGTCGTTCTGGTACCTTGGCAGACGGTAGTCGTTCTGGTACCTTGATGGACGGTAGTCGTTCTGGTACCTTGGCAGACGGTAGTCGTTCTGGTACCTTGGTAGACCGGTAGTCGTTCTGGTACCTGGGTAGACGGTAGTCGTTCTGATATCTTGGCAGACGGTACTCGTTCTGGTACCTTGGCAGACGGTAGTCGTTCTGGTACCTTGGTAAACGGTAGTCGTTCTGGTATCTTGGCAGACGGTAGTCGTTCTGGTACCTTGTAGACGGTAGTTGTTCTGGTACCTTGATAGATGGTAGTCATTCTGGTACCTTGATAGACGGTAGTCATTCTGGTACCTTGGCAGACGGTAGTCGTTCTGGTACCTTGGCAGACTGTACTCGTTCTGGTACCTTGGCAGACGGTAGTCGTTCTGGTACCTTGGCAGACGGTAGTCGTTCTGGTACCTTGGTAGGCGGTAACCGTTCTGGTATCTTCGTAGACGGCAGTCGTTCTGGTACCTGGATAGACGGTAGTCGTTCTGGTACCTGGGTAGACGGTAGTTGTTCTGGTACCTTGGTAGACGGGTGCCAGCGGGGGTGGTTCCCCCCCTGCTAGCACCCATACCACGGACCCACCTTAGGTAAGAGCAGGTAAGAGCAGCATGCCAAAGCCACTTATATGCATAGCATTACAGGCTGGCTTAAAATTAACTTAAGATTAACTAAGCAATGATGAAATCAGTGATAAAACATTATTGTAAACAGATAACTATAAAATACAAATGAGTATTACAAAGGTCATGTGGTTGCATGCATTGCTGTTCATTCAGTAGAATGGAGTATTCTGTTAGGTAGTGTATTTAAAAAAAAAATAACAAAGTTAGGTTTAACATTTGTGTGATATAATTGTGAGTAACATTTAGGATATACAATTTATATGGTTCAGTGTTTCAGTATTTATTTGGTTTTGAGTGAGTAAGTGAACTTTGAGAAGAGACTTGAATTTATAAACAGGTAGTGTTTCTTTTATATTTACAGGTAATGAATTCCAGATTTTAGGGCCTTTTATGTGCATTGAGTTTTTGCATAGCGTGAGATGGACACGAGGAACATCAAAGAGTGATCTGTGCCTTGTGTTATGGTCATGTGTTCTGTTGAGGTTGGCAAGGAGATGTTTGAGGGGAGGGTTAATATCAGAGTTAAGTGTTCTATGTATGTAATAGGTGCAGTAATAAGTATGGATGTTTTGTATGGTGAGTAGGTTGAGTGTTTTTGAATATTGGAGTGAGTGTGTTGCCTGTAGTGAGAATTTGTTATCATTCTAACTGCAGCCTTTTGTTGGGTAATTAGTGGTCTGAGATGGTTAGTTGTTGTTGAGCCCCATGCACAAATTCCATAGGTGAGATAGGGGTAAATAAGTGAGTGATATAGGGCCAGGAGGGCTGACTGTGGAACATAGTACCGTATCTTCGATAGTATGCCTACAGTCTTGGAAATTTTCTTAGAAATTTGTTGTATATGTGTATGAAATTTGAGTCTATTATCGAGGTGGATTCCTAAGAATTTTCCCTCTGTTAGCTTTGTGATAGGTGATCCGTTTATCGTTATGTTAAGAGGTACATCTGTAGCTCTGTTACCAAACTGAATGAAGTAGGTTTTGTCAATGTTTAGTGTAAGTTTGTTAGTCCTCATCCAGGTAGATATTTTCTGTAATTCGGTGTTTACAGTATTGGCTAGCGTGACTGGGCTCGGGTGAGAGAAGACGTATATGGTGTCATCTGCAAAAAGTGTGGGTTTGAGTAATTGCGAAGCATTTGGTAGGTCATTTATGTATAGGAGAAAGAGAAGAGGGCCAAGGACACTTCCCTGTGGGACACCAACTGTAATTGGTTGTGCGGAAGAGCTTGCCCCATTTGCGTACACATATTGGCTTCTGTTGCTGAGGTACGACTTTAGGTAGTTGAGGGAGTGCCCTCTAATACCATAGTGTGACAATTTTACGTGGAGCAAGTCATGGTCAACTGTATCAAAAGCTTTACGTAAGTCAATGAAGATTCCCAGTGGGACTTCTTTTTTCTCTGTTGCAGTGTATATATGTTCAAGCATGTGTATAATAGCATCATTAGTATTTTTATTAGGCCTGAATCCAAATTGGCAGGGGTTGAAAATGTTATGGGAGATGAGGTAGGAGTAGATTCGTTTATGAATTAATTTTTCGAAGATTTTTGAGAGAGGGTGTAAATTGGATATTGGCCTATAGTTATTCAACTCTGTTTGGTCTCCTTTATGGATCGGGGTGACCCTTGCTGTTTTGAGAACTGTAGGGAAGGTGGAGGATTCAATGGATTTCTTAAAGAGTGTTGCAATGATTGGTGATAGTACTTGTGACGCTTTTTTGTATATAAAGGGTGGTAAGGTATTTAAATCTCCTGCCTTGTTTTTCAGTGCGTTGATAATAAGGGAGACTTCATATGGGTTAGTCGGAGCTAGGAACAGTGTGTTCGGGTAGTTGCCAGTGAGGTAGTCATTTGGTGGGGTATCTGAGCTTGGGATATTATTGGCAAGGTTTTGACCTATAGTGGAGAAGAAATCATTGAGTCTGTTTGCTGTTTCTGTTGGTGGGAGTTGGGGTTCATCTGATTTTGCTAATTTTATTTCGCTATGTTGTGATATCTTTTTTGTTCCCAGAATTTCTGATAGGGTCTTCCAGGTCTTTTTTATATCACCTCGTAAGTTGGATAATCTGTTCTCATAATACAATTTTTTTGCCCTTCTTATCAGGCTGGTTAGGATTGACGAGTAACGTTTTGTTTGGTCTCTGGTTATGTGACTCATTCTGTACTGTTTTTCATATCGGTGTTTTGTATTTATGGATTTGAGAATGCAAAGTGGGGACGTGGGGATACAAACTGGATGAGTATTAAGCCATAGTAGAAGTAATAAAATAAGAGATATTGGATCGATGTGCAGGGAAACAGTAACATTCAGTGATTAGATAGTGGAAAAGGATAAACCACCACCAAATCCTCTCGCCACCCTCCCCCTCCGACACCCCCCCCTCAGACACCCCAACCAGCGGGGATGGTCCTCCCCCCACTGGCACCCATTCCCCTGACCACCGAACTACCTTTCATCACCGAAACCCAGCCACCACCACTACATATAACTGCCCAGGACAAGATAAACAGCAGTGATCATGACAGAAATAAGATGTGCAATAAGTCCCCATACTAATTACATCCCACATATCCATGTATTGACCACATAACACCACACCTGATTGCAGAGCTGAAAGGTAAAGTGAAGCCCAGGACAGGAATCAGATGCTATAGGACAAGAATCAGATGCTAAAGGATGTATGATATATGATGTTATACAACATAAAAGTTTTTAATGTGTAATAAGTCTCCATACTAATTACATCCCACATACCCATGCATTGACCTATAACACCCACACCTGCATACAGAGCTGAAAGGTAAAGTGAAGATCAGGTTCTTGTGGTACTCAGTTGCAAATAGGATACAAGCAGGATGACAGTCCAGCATCCTGTGGGACATGTGAAAAGGCTCTTCAGAAAACATCTAGAATCACATGCATCCTTTGCTTTTCAAAACATCATGTTACCTGTGCAAGAATAAACACTGCAACCAAAAATGACATCTACCTAGATAGGTGTTTCTGGATCTGCAACAGGGATGTGGAACTATGGACAGATATCAGGAAAGCACTCAGGAGGTTAATAAACAATAAACACAAAAAAAGGAGTATATAGAGCATGCGAAGATAGGAGAATAATCACTAAATCCCTCCCTGGCAACACACCCCCCACACTCCTCATAGATCTAAACTTACTCCCTGTTCAGAACATCCACACTTACTACTGTGCAATCTACATCTACAGGACCTTAAATTCCAATATTAACCTTCCCTAAAATGCTTTCTTGATAGTTGTGACAGGACCCACAGGCATAACACCAGACACAAACATCTCGGACATTCCCCATGCCCCACTCCACCTTTAAAAAAATTCAATGTGTGTCAAAGGGCCTAAAATCTAGAACACCCTACCTGAAAACTCTAGAACTGCAGACACATGCATCACTTTCAAAGCTACCATTAGAAAACATCTCATCTCCCTGATACACCCCATCAACTAACTACATGTAAACCACCTGGTGGTTCACACTTACACTCACCCATTGACTATAAACACAGAAATACGAATCTTAATCTTAAAATAATGAATCCTAACTAGTCATAAGCTTGCCTATGATACTCCAATATAGACACTATGTATTGTGCCAAAACAAAAGCAATCACATTGCTAAACTCACAAACTATAATGTAGTCACTTAGCCTTAATACCATAATCTGTAATAATTTAAAGTTTAGAATTAATCAAAGTCTGCCCAAAATGCCTAGCCATGATAGGTGTCCTAGTGGCCCCCTCTGAAATTAGTATTTTAAAACATGTAAACCACACAATATCCAAAATCTGTAAACCCCATATTGTAATCCTTATAGAGAATAAACTTGATTGATTGATTGAAGAGGAGGAGTAAAGTCTAACACACAGAATGCCCAGTCTACAACAACTGACACAAAAATAAGCAGATACACACTGGAGAAAAACATAGGAAACAAAAACAACAGCTAGCTCAGTCCCCAGCCTTAGGGCTGACCCAGACCCAGCCCCCAGCCATTGTGAAAATCCGGATTCAGTTAAAAACTCCTCTACAGCCACCAACGAAATAGCCCCTAGTGCAGATGTAATAGAGGAACCCTCCTCTGGGGTAGACTCTTCTGCAGCCATCACAGTCATAGCCTCTAGTACAGATGTAGTCGGGGAGTCCCCTTCCAGGAAAAATGTTGGTGCCATGACAACAGATGGAGATGTCTCTGGTTTGGCTATGGAGGACTGTAGTGCAGCTCTAGGGCCAGCACAGATTAGGAATACATCCAGCATGAATTGTACCCAGCCAAAAACAAAATGCTGCAAATTCTATGTTTGGGGCATCTGTAAACACGGAATATCAGGGAAAACGAATGTGGCATGCAACTTTGAGCATCCCAAAAAATGCCGTGACCTCCTGTCTAGGGGAGTGTGTCGTTCTACCTCCTGCAAGTACTTCCACCCTGAGATGTGCCAGTCTTCAGTCCTTGAAAAGCAATGTTACAATACCAATTGCACTGCATACCATCTGAAAGGGACCAGCAGGCACACACCCCGTACCCCGTACAACACATCATAGTAGCTATGGTAGCTATGACAACACCCCAAATGATTTTTTAGTGGTAGGAAATGAAAGAAAATGGAAAGAGATAACCAAAATAGTCCACCTTGGAGCCTTGTTGGACTGGAGGCACAGCCAGTGGCCCCTCCGGCTCACAGCTACTGATGGCAACAGCAAAATCCTCCCAACAAACATACAACACAACCTCATTTATATTTGTTAATATACAGGGCCTTAAGCCATCCACCAACAACAAAATGGCTTTCATTAGTGGACTTCTAGGGGAGTCAAATGCACTGTTTGCAGCCTTCACAGAGACCCACGCAAAAGAAAAATAGATACCTAGATACAACCTTTTCAGATGCGACAAAAATAACAGGCAACAAGGGAGTGTTGGCCTGTAAGTCGAAGAGTCTCTCATTTGCAGAGAGATACTGAACACCACAAATGATGTAGTTGAAGTTCTGACAATAAAAAATGAGAACCAAAACTTAGTTATTGTACTTGTATATAAGCCACCGGATGCAACTTCCCAACAGTTCAAAGAACAACTGTCAAAAATTGACTCCTGTCTGGATAACTTTCCAGCCCCATCCCCAAACATCTTGCTGCTTGGTGACTTCAATCTAAGACACACAAAATGGAAGAATATAGCAAATAATGTTGTAGCAGAAATAATCCCTAGGAGGTAGCTCAGATGAAAGGTCACACAGGAGCTGCTAAATTTCTGCAACAAACACACCCTAAGTCAGCAGATAGTGGAGCCAACAAGACTGGAGAACACACTGGATCTTATTTTCACAAATAATGAGGACCTGGTAAGGAATATAACAATATCAAAAACAACAAATTCTGATCACAATCTAATCGAAGTCCAGACTTGCATGCACAGGAGTCCTGATCGGCACGATGTGTACAGTTATGAGGGTACCTTTACCAAATTCAACTTCAACAACAAGAACGTCATCTGGGATCAGGTAAACTATGCCCTAAATGAAACATACTGGGAGGATATCTTAAATTACATGGACCCTAACCAATGCCTCGAAAAGATCACCCTCCTGGTAGCTGAAGTATGTTCAAGGTATATTCCTATAAGACAAAAGAAAAGAAGTAAACTGGAGAGAGAGAGATGCTCCCTCTACAGGAGAAGAAGAATCATTGAGCTCCTCAAGAATGCCAGATTATATGATACACAGAAGGAAGTGCTAACCAGGGAAGTGGAAAACATTGAGCTAAAGTTAAAAGACTCATACAGGATCCAGGAGAGACAAGAGGAGCTAAGAGCAATTAATGAAATTGAAAGAAATTCGAATATTTCTTGTCATATGCCAAAAACAAGTCAAAAACCACTTCTAGTAAAGGGCCCTTGCTCAGACAAGACGGATCCTACAAAGATGACAATGAAGAAATGAGCGAGATACTGAAATCGCAGTATGACTCAGTGTTCAGCGAGCCACTAACCAGTTTAAAAATGGACAATCCAAGCAATTTTTTCATGAATGAGCCTCAAAACCCTGCCAATGTAGGCCAGATTTATGGCATAACCCTAACTCCACTAGACTTTGAGAAAGTCATCGACGACATGCCCATGTACTCAGCCCCAGGCCCAGACTCGTGGAACTCTGCGTTCATTAAAAACTGCAAGAAACATCTCTCGTTGGCCCTAAGTATGCTATGGAGAAGGAGCATAGACACAGGCGAGATTCCATAGTCACCAAAACAACAGATATAGCCCCACTCCATAAAGGTGGCAGCAAAGCAGTAGCTAAGAACTATAGACCAATAGCTTTAACGTCCCACATCATAAAAATCTTTGAAAGAGTTCTAAGAAGCAGGATAGCAAACCACCTGGACTCCCAAAAATTGCACAACCCAGAGCAACATGGTTTCAGAGAAGGTCGCTCCTGCCTTTTGCAACTGCTTGACCACTATATGGTTCTAGATGCACTGGAAAACAAACAGAATGTGGATGTAGTATACACAGACTTTGCAAAAGCCTTTGACAAGTGCGACCATGGTGTAATAGCACACAAAATGCGTGCTAAAGGGATAACCGGCAAAGTAGGCAGATGGATCTTCAACTTTCTAACCAATCGCACACCAAGAGTAGTGGTAAACAGAGTTAAATCAGATGCTGCCATAGTGAAGAGCTCTGTCCCACAAGGCACAGTAAGATAAGATAAGATTTCGTTCGGATTTTTAACCCGGGAGGGTTAGCCACCCAGGATAACCCAAGAAAGTCAGTGCGTCATCGAGGACTGTCTAACTTATTTCCATTGGGGTCCTCAATCTTGTCCCCCAGGATGCGACCCACACCAGTCGACTAACAGCCAGGTACCTATTTGCTGCTAGGTGAACAGGACAATAGGTGTAAGGAAACGTGTCGAAATGTTTCCACCCATCGGGAATCGAACCCGGGCCCTCCGTGTGTGAAGCGGGAGCTTTAGCCACCAGGCCACCGGGCCTTATTCTCATATCAGACATAGACAGAGATGCAAACCACAACACTGTATCATCTTTTGCAGACGATACTAGGATCTGCATGAATGTGTCATCTATTGAGGACACGGAAAAGCTCCAAGAAGATATAAACCAAGTTTTCCAATGGGCAACAGAGAACAATATGATGTTCAATGAAGACAAATTCCAACTACTCCATTATGTAAAACTGAAGGAAATAATAACTAGGACTGAGTATACTACAAACTCCAGTCACACAATAGAGCAGAAAAGTAATGTGAAGGACCTGGGAGTGGTAATGTCCGAAGACATCACCTTCAAGGACCACAACAATGCCACTATCACATCTGCTAGGAAACTGATAGGATGGATAATGAGAACATTCAAGACAAGAGATGCTAAGCCAATGATGATCCTTTTTAAATCACTTATTCTCTCTAGGCTGGAATATTGCTGTACATTAACATCCCCATTCAAGGCAGGTGAAATTGCAGAGCTAGAGAATGTACAGAGAACATTTACTGCACGTATAAGTTCCATCAAACACCTTAACTACTGGGAGCGCCTGGAAGCACTTGACTTGTACTCACTAGAGCGCAGGCGAGAGAGATATATCATAATCTACACCTGGAAGATTCTGGAGGGACTGGTCCCTAATATGCACACAGCAATCACTCCCTACGAAAGCAAAAGACTTGGCAGGCGATGCAACATACCCCCAGTGAAAAGTATGGGCGTCACTGGTACACTAAGACAAAACAGAATAAGTGTCCGGGGCCCAAGACTGTTCAACAGCCTCCCACCAGCAATAAGGGGCATTACGAGAAGACCCCTGGTTGTCTTCAAGAGGGAGCTGGACAGATACCTAAAGACGGTGCCGGATCAGCCGGGCTGTGGTACGTACGTTGGATTGCGTGCGGCCAGCAGTAACAGCCTCGTTGATCAGGCCCTGATCCACCGGGAGGCCTGGTCGTGGACCGGGCCGCGGGGGCGTTGATCCCCGGAATGCCCTTCAGGTAGACTCCAGGTAGGTAGACGGTAGTCGTTCTGGTGCCTTGGCAGACTGTAGTCGTTCTGGTACCTGGGTAGACATTAATCATTCTGGTACCTTGGTAGACGGCAGTCGTTCTGGTACCTTGGCAGACGGTAGTCGTACTGATACCTGGGTAGATGGTAGTCGTTCTGGTACCTTGGCAAACGGTAGTCGTTCTGTACCTGGGTAGACGGTACCCGTTCTGGTACCTGGGTAGACGGTAGACGTTCTGGTACCTTGGTATAATGTAGTCGTTCTGATACCTTGGTAGACGGCAGTCGTTCTGGTACCTCGGCAGACGGTAGTCGTTCTGGTACCTGGGTAGACAGTAGTCGTTCTGGTACCTGGGTAGACGGTAGACGTTCTGGTACCTTGGTATACGGTAGTCGTTCTGGTACCTTGGTATACGGTAGTCGTTCTGGTACCTTGGTATACGGTAGTCGTTCTGGTACCTTGGTAGACGGTAGTCGTTCTGGTACCTGGGTAGACGGTAGTCGTTCTGGTACCTGGGTAGGCGGTAGACGTACTGGTACCTTGGTATACGGTAGACGTTCTGGTACCTTGGTATACGGTAGTCGTTCTGGTACCTTGGTATACGGTAGTCGTTCTGGTACTTGGTATACGGTAGTCGTTCTGGTACCTTGGTATACGGTAGTCGTTCTGGTACCTTGGTATACGGTAGTCGTTCTGGTACCTTGGTATACGGTAGTCGTTCTGGTACCTTGGTAGACGGTAGTCGTTCTGGTACCTGGGTAGACGGTAGTCGTTCTGGTACCTGGGTAGGCGGTAGACGTACTGGTACCTTGGTATACGGTAGTCTTTCTGGTACCTTGGTATACGGTAGTCGTTCTGGTACCTTGGTATACGGTAGTCGTTCTGATACCTTGGTAGACGGTAGACGTTCTGGTACCTGGGTGGACGGTAATCGTTGTGGTACCTGGGTAGACAATAGTCTTTCTAGTTCTTGGGCACACTGTAGACGTTCTTGTACCTTGGTAGATGGTAGTCGTTCTTGTACTTGGGTAGACTGTAGATGTTCTCACAGCTGGGTAGACAGTGGTCGTCCGCTCTGCTGGGTAGACAGTGGTCGTCCACACTGCTGGGTAGACAGTGGTCGTCCACACTGCTGGGTAGACATTGCTCGTCCACACTGCTGGGTAGACAGTGGTCGTCCACACTGCTGGGTAGACAGTGGTCGTCCACACTGCTGGGTAGACAGTTGTCGTCCACACTGCTGGGTAGACAGTTGTCGTCCACACTGCTGAGTAAACTCTGCTTTGACGATGTCGAAGTCGACAAGATCACTTCGATAATGAACGTTCTCAATGACAATAACTTGGCTGTGATCAAGGTCACCTTAGATGAAGTCTCCACGGCATCCTAGGCACCCAGTGAAGGTCTACGTATCTCATATTCCACATATTAATCACCCCATGTTGGAACTGTTGTTCATATACCCACCTCGTCGAGGACTGCTTTTTGAAGGAAAAGAAATTGTGTTCCAACTGCGGCACTGAAGGACACTAAGGGCTTCCTACCTCCGAACTGTAAGAATGATCATCACACTTGCAGCTAGGTGCTGTCTCTCGAAGAAAATGGCAAATGAGGGAGAAAAATGAGACCCCGACTTACGTTGCAATCACTAGACTTGACACTGACACTAGAGGAATTCACAAAGTTACCCAACTTTATTGCAACACTCCCAGATGGTGCTTCCACTAAGATCACGTGCTGCATGATGTATGCTCATATGAACACCGTCTTCCCTGGCACCTTCAGCTCCACAATCAATGAATTCTTCCACCTCAATAACTTACACAGCTTCGATTTTCCTGATGCTGCAACATCAGCAGGTATGCTAAAAATCTTGTACATAAATGGTATACAGTCCCAACATGATGAAGAATTAGACACATGTGCAACAACTGGGTGTCTTTAAATAACAAAAAGGCACAATACCGTGACTGGAACGATACACAAATAACCCGCACATGAAAGAGAGAAGCTTACGACGACGTTTCGGTCCGACTTGGACCATTGACAAAGTCACACTGTGTACTGGGTGTCTTTACCTAGTCTTACGTATATACTTCTACAGTTTTCTCATTGTCCTTAAATTTGTATTGATAAAACCACTGAATGGCGAAACGTCTACGAATAAAGATGCCCAGATGTTGCACGTATGTAATTCTTCACTGAAAATCTTCTCCAACATAGAAGGCATCACCACCCCATCAGATACTCAGACCACCGCCTCCCAATCCTCTTCTGATCCACCAACCGCCCAAGTCTGCCACCATCTTCACACCCACTGCAGCTCCACCTGAAAATCAAAACTCACTCCTCTGTAGAAGAAAGTGAAGTCAACGACCAAACCCTCGGTCTCACTTGGAAAAACCTACGATTCTTCAGTACACCTACGAACAAGAATACCATGTTCACCAAAAAACTCCATCCTCGACTTCACAATGGAACTGTCAAATACACCTCAGTTACCCCATACAACTTCACACCAGGATAAGTCCAAGATTTTGTGAGAAACATCATCAAAGACTTGGACAATTATGCACAACTCACGTACCATCCAAACGAAAATATTTAAAAACTCTAATAATGGATCATTCCAAATAAGACAGTAAATTGAACTCGTGTACTGCAGCGCCTGCCAGTTGTCCCCAGCCTGAAGGCTGTTACCCCTCGCCATTAAGTGCTCAGTTCCTGACTGTTTCTACAACTGAAGACACTCCTCTCCACTGCTGTTTGCCTGTCCCACTTCCTCTCTCTCTCTCTCTCTCTCTCTCTCTCTCTCTCTCTCTCTCTCTCTCTCTCTCTCTCTCTCTCTCTCTCTCTCTCTCTCTCCTTCTCCCTCTTCCTCTCTCACCCCCCCAGAGTGAGATCAAGAGGAGAACAACAGGATTCGTATTAATCCTGTTGCAAGTCCTCAGGTTAAGAGAGGAACTTGGTCAGTGGCTGCTCAACATGGAACCAAGCTGAGGATCAAGAAGTCTGTTGGAGAGGCAGAAACAACGAAGAACCAGAAGATTGCTGTGGAAACTTCCAACCCATTTTCAGTGCTACCTGACGAATGTGGGTGTTCTACTGGGAATGCCACAACGAGCACCAAGGAAGCAATGGCAGACGTGAGTTAAACATCCCTAGAAACCTCAATGAAGACCATCAAGAACGTTGCAACGAATTCCAAAAGTGAAGGTAAGAACATTGTTTTAGATGGGGACAGTCAGGTTAAGTTTATGGATAGGGTCTTTTGTCTTAGAAACAGGTAGAGGAGGCAGAGGGTATATTTTCCTGGGGCTGGGATGGGGGATATCGTTAGCTGTCTGGACGACATCATGAAAGGCAATGGGAGCAATCCTATTATCTGCCTCAGTGTGGGAGGCAACGACATTGGCAGACGTAGGAGTGAGGATCTGATTAGCAGGTATAGGTCAGCAATAGAAATAATTAGGAAGAAGGGTGGGAACCCTGTCATATGTGGTATTTTCCCAAGGAGAGTTGGAAATAAATGGTTGTCCAGGGCAATTGGTGTCAATTACTGGCTGGATAAATACTGTAAGGAAAATGCAATAACATTAATTGACAACTGGGACCTCTTCTATGGCAGAAATGACATGTATACCAGGGATGGGGTTCACTTATCTAGGTCTGGGGTGGGGGCACTGGCAACTGCAGTGGAGGGAGCTGTTAGGACTTTAAACTAGGAGTAGTTAGTGGTATGGGTTTTGGAGAAAAAACAGTGAAGTCCCAATGTAGTAACAGGGGAACTTGTAATCATCAGAACGAGGTAGATATTGGAAAGCCAGTGGCATTAGGCAACAAGGACAATAATAGGCTTAGTAGAAAAACAGAAATGAGCAGTAAGGGTAAAGAGAAAGGAGGGTCTTTCAATGTATATTATGCTAATAGTCGTAGTGCTAGGAATAAGATGAACGAGTTAATGTATTTGCCATAACTGAGACATGGTTTAATTCAAAACGTCAGGACATGCCTGCAGAATGTCACATTCAGGGTTTTAAATTGTTCCAAGTAGATAGAAGTATCAGGAAGGGGGGTGGGGTGGCACTGTATGTCCGAGATTGCTTGAACTGTTGCAAAAAAATGGATATAAAATCTGAAATAACACATACAGAGTCTGTTTGGATAGAATTTTCAGAGCGACATGAAAAATTTATTTTAGTTGTGATATACCGTCCCACAAACTTAGATAGGGACCAATGGGAGACTACTATGGGAGGAAATTTTTAAGGCCACAAGGCACGATAACGTAGTAATTCTAGGGGACTTCAACTTTAGTCATATTGATTGGAATTTCATGACTGGGAATTTAGAGTCTAACGATTTCTTAGAAGTAGTTCAGGATTGTTTTTTGAAGCAGTTTGTGACAGAACCTACAAGGGGAAATAACCTGCTTGATTTTGTTCTGGCAAACAAAGAAACCCTTGTTAATAATTTAGAAATTACAGAGGAACTCGGCGCAAGTGATCATAAATTACCTTCAGCATAGAATGGAAGTATGATAGTAGGAATAATTCAGTAATGGTCCCAGATTTTTGCTTAGCAGGTTATAATGGACTTAGAGAACACTTGTCATCTGTGGACTGTGGTAAGGAAGAGAGCTACCAATATGAGAGTTTTCTAAACACTATACATGCTGCCCAAAGAACATTTATCCCGTATAAAGAAATTAGATCGAATAGAAATGACCCAAAATGGATGAATAATAGGCTCAAATATCTTTTAGGGCAAAAGAAAGGAATTTATAGGTGTATCAAAAGAGGTGAGGATCTTCTTATGAATCAGTATATTGATATTAAGAGGGATGTTAAAAAGGGGATAAGAAAAGCTAAACAGGACTATGAAATGAAAGTTGCTAGGGATCCGAAATCTAACCCTAAAAGTTTTTTCCAGGTGTACAGAACAAAAGTTAGAGATAAGATAGGTCCCCTTAAAAATAACTATGAAGTTCTTACTGACAAAGAGAATGAAATGTGCCCTATTTTTAATAATTATTTTATCTCGGTTTTTACTCAGGAAGTCACTAATAATATCCCAGTAATTAGGTTTTTTAGTGGGCCTGAAGAAGATAAATTATGTAATATCAGTCACTAACAAAATGGTTATCAAACGGATAGACCATTTGAAGCAAAATAAATCGCCTGGTCCTGATGAGTTTTTTCAAGGGTTCTTAAGGAATGCAAAATGGAACTCTGTGAACCTTTAACTAATATTTTTAATTTATCTCTTCAAACAGGTGTAGTGTCTGATATGTGGAAGATGGCTAATGTAATTCCTATTTTTAAATCAGGGGATAAGTCGTTACCGTCAAATTGCCGCCCAATAAGCCTGACCTCAATTGTAGGCAAGTTACTAGAGTCAATTACAGCTGATAATATAAGAAGCCATCTCGATAGGCATAATTTGATTAATGATACTCAACATGGTTTCACCAGGGGCCGTTCCTGCCTAACTAATTTATTAACCTTCTTCAGTAAAGCTTTTGAGGCCGTTGATCACGATAAAGAATTCGATATTATTTATTTAGATTTTAGTGAGGCTTTTGATAGAATACCATATCTGAGACTGTTGAAGAAAGTGGCTGTTCATGGCACTGGGGGAAAAATGCTGTCATGGATCGAGTCATGGCTCACTAATAGGAAGCAGAGTGAGCATAAATGGGGTTAAATCTGAGTGGGGATCTGTAACAAGTGGCATTCCGCAGGGATCAGTTTTAGGCCCATTGTTGTTTATATTATATATAAATGACCTTGACGAGGGAATTACTAGTGACACAAGCAAATTTGCTGATGACATGAAGATAGGATAATCGATTCAGATGTTGATGTCTCAGAACTTCAGGAGGATTTAGACAAACTCAATTCATGGTCAGAAAATTGGCAGATGCAGTTCAATGTAGATAAATGTAAAGTTCTAAAGCTCGGAAATGTCCATAACCCTAGCACCTACCAGCTTAATAATGTTGAACTTAGCAGTATAGAATGCGAAAAGGACTTGGGGGTTATGGTAAGCAGCAACCTTAAACAAAGACAGCAATGCCTAAGTGTACGTAATAAGGCAAATAGATTACTGGGATTTATATCAAGAAGTGTAAGCAACAGAAGTCCAGAGGTCATACTGCAGCTTTATACATCATTAGTAAGGCCTCACCTAGATTATGCAGCTCAATTCTGGTCTCCATATTAGAGAATGGACATAAATTCGTTAGAAAACATTCAGCGTAGGATGACTAAATTAATACATAGCATTAGAAATCTTCCTTATGAAGAAAGAATGAAGACCCTTAAATTACATTCACTTCTTAGACGAAGAATGAGGGGAGACATGATCGAAGTGTATAAGTAGAAGATAGGTATTATTAAAGGAGAAAACTCGCAGTAATGGATTCAAATTAGACAAGTTTAGATTTAGAAAGGATATAGGAAAGTATTGGTTTGGAAATAGGGTAGTTGATGAGTGGAATAGTCTACCTAGTTGGGTTATTGAGGCTGAAACCTTGAGTAGTTTCAAATTTAGGTTGGTAGACAGCAACCACCCAGGGAAGTACTACCGTCCTGCCAGATGACTGTGAAACAGAAACCTGTAACTGTTTGGCATGATGGTAGGATTGCTGGTGTCTTTTTCTGTCTCATAAACACGCTAGATAACAGAGATATCTTGCTACTCCTACTTACACTTTGGTCACACTTCACAGACACGCACATGCATATATATATATATATACATACATCTAGGTTTTTCTCCTTTTTCTAAAAAGCTCTTGTTCTAATTTATTTCTTTTATTGTCCATGGGGAAGTGGAAAAGAATCTTTCCTCCGTGAGCCATGCGTGTCGTATGAGGCGACTAAAATGCCAGGAGCGATGGGCTAGTAACCCCTTCTCCTGTAGACATTTACTAAAAAAGAGAAGAAGAAAAACTTTATAAAACTGGGATGCTTGAATGTGCTTGGATGTAGTGCGGATGACAAGAAACAGATGATTGCTTATGTTATAAATGAAAATAAGTTGGATGTCCTGGCCCTAAGTGAAACAAAGCTGAAGGGGGTAGGGGAGTTTCGGTGGGGGGAAATAAATGAGATTAAATCTGGAGTGTCTGAGAGAGTTAGAGCCAAGGAAGGGGAAGCAGTAATGTTGAAGGATAAGTTATGGAAGGAGAAAAGAGAATATGAATGTGTAAATTCAAGGATTATGTGGATTAAAGTAAAGGTTGGATGCGAAAAGTGGGTCATAATAAGTGTGTATGCACCTGGAGAAGAGAGGAATGTGGAGGAGAGAGAGAGAGAGATTTTGGGAGATGTTAAGTGAATATATAGGAACCTTTGAACCAAGTGAGAGAGTAATTGTGGTAGGGGACCTGAATGCTAAAGTAGGAGAAACTTTTAGAGAGGGTGTGGTAGATAAGTTTGGGGTGCCAGGTGTAAATGATAATGGAAGCTCTTTGATTGAACTTTGTATAGATTGGGGTTTAGTTATAGGTAATACATATTTTAAGAAAAAAGAGGATAAATAAGTATACAAGATATGATGTAGGGCGAAATGACAGTAGTTTGTTGGATTATGTATTGGTAGATAAAAGACTGTAGAGTAGACTTCAGGATGTACATGTTTATAGAGGGGCCACAGATATATCAGATCACTTTTTAGTTGTAGCTACGCTGAGAGTAAAAGGTAGATGGGATACAAGGAGAATAGAAGCATCAGGGAAGAGAGAGGTGAAGGTTTATAAACTAAAAGAGGAGGCAGTTAGGGTAAGATATAAACAGCTATTGGAGGATAGATGGGCTAATGAGAGCATAAGCAATGGGGTCGAAGAGGTATGGGGTAGGTTTAAAAATGTAGGGTAAGAGTGTTCAGCAGAAGTTTGTGGTTACAAGAAAATGGGAGTGGGAGGGAAGAGGAGCGAGTGGTGGAATGATGATGTAAAGAGAGTAGTAAGGGAGAAAAAGTTAGCATATGAGAAGTTTTTACAAAGTAGAAGTGATGCAAGGAGGGAAGAGTATATGGAGAAAAAGAGAGAGGTTAAGAGAGTGATGAAGCAATGTAAAAAGAGAGCAAATGAGAGAGTGGGTGAGATGTTATCAACAAATTTTGTTGAAAATAAGAAAAAGTTTTGGAGTGAGATTAACAAGTTAAGGAAGACTAGAGAACAAATGAATTTGTCAGTTAAAAATAAGAGAGGAGAGTTATTAATTGGAGAGTTAGAGGTATTGGGAAGATGGAAGGAACATTTTGAGGAATTGTTAAATGTTGATGAAGATAGGGAAGCTGTGATTTCGTGTATAGGGCAAGGAGGAATAACATCTT
The DNA here is from genome assembly GCF_026875155.1 of Cherax quadricarinatus. Classification (NCBI taxonomy): domain Eukaryota; kingdom Metazoa; phylum Arthropoda; class Malacostraca; order Decapoda; family Parastacidae; genus Cherax; species Cherax quadricarinatus. The sequence continues at coordinate 1,080,955 of NC_069450.1, read as the reverse complement.
GTAGGAGTGAGGAAGAACCAGTTGTGAGTGTGGGGGAAGTTCGTGAGGCAGTAGGTAAAATGAAAGGGGGTTAAAGCAGCCGGGATTGATGGGATAAAGATAGAAATGTTAAAAGCAGGTGGGGATATAGTTTTGGAGTGGTTGGTGCAATTATTTAATAAATGCATGGAAGAGGGTAAGGTACCTAGGGATTGGCAGAGAGCATGCATAGTTCCTTTGCATAAAGGCAAAGGGGACAAAAGAGAGTGCAAAAATTATAGGGGGATAAGTCTGTTGAGTATACCTGGTAAAGTGTATGGTAGAGTTATTATTGAAAGAATTAAGAGTAAGACGGAGAATAGGATACCAGATGAACAAGGAGGCTTTAGGAAAGGTAGGGGGTGTGTGGACCGGGTGTTTACAGTGAATCATATAGGTGAACAGTATTAAGATAAGGTTAAAGAGGTTTTTGTGGCATTTATGGATTTAGAAAAGGCATATGACAGGGTGGATAGGGGGGCAATGTGGCAGATGTTGCAGGTGTATGGTGTAGGAGGTAGGTTACTGAAAGCAGTGAAGAGTTTTTACGAGGACAGTGAGGCTCAAGTTAGAGTATGTAGGAAAGAGGGAGATTATTTCCCAGTAAAAGTAGGCTTTAGACAAGGATGTGTGATGTCACCATGATTGTTTAATATATTTATAGATGGGGTTGTAAGAGAAGTAAATGCGAGGGTCTTGGCAAGAGGTGTGGAGTTAAAAGATAAAGAATCACACATAAAGTGGGAGTTGTCACAGTTGCTCTTTGCTGATGACACAGTGCTCTTGGGAGATTCTAAAGAGAAGTTGCAGAGGTTGGTGGATGAATTTGGTAGGGTATGCAAAAGAAGAAAATTAAAAGTGAATACAGGAAAGAGTAAGGTTATGAGGATAACAAAAAGATTAGGTGATGAAAGATTGGATATCAGATTGGAGGGAGAAAGTATGGAGGAGGTAAATGTATTCAGATATTTGGGAGTGGACATGTCAGCAGATGGGTCTATGAGAGATGAGGTGAATCATAGAATTGATGAGGGAAAAAGGGTGAGTGGTGCACTTAGGAGTCTCTGGAGACAAAGAACTTTGTCCTTGGAGGCAAAGAGGGGAATGTATGAGAGTATAGTTTTACCAATGCTCTTATATGGGTGTGAAGCATGGGTGATGAATGTTGCAGCGAGGAGAAGGCTGGAGGCAGTGGAGATGTCATGTCTGAGGGCAATGTGTGGTGTGAATATAATGCAGAGAATTCATAGTTTGGAAGTTAGGAGGAGGTGCAGGATTACCAAAACTGTTGCCCAGAGGGCTGAGGAAAGGTTGTTGAGGTGGTTTGGACATGTAGAGAGAATGGAGAGAAACAGAATGACTTCAAGAGTGTATCAGTCTGTAGTGGAAGGAAGGCGGGGTAGGGGTCGGCCTAGGAAAGGTTGGAGGGAGGGGGTAAAGGAGGTTTTGTGTGTGAGGGGCTTGGACTTCCAGCAGGCATGTGTGAGCGTATTTGATAGGAGTGAATGGAGACAAATGGTTTTTAATACTTGACGTGCTGTTGGAGTGTGAGCAAAGTAACATTTATGAAGGGATTCAGGGAAACCGGCAGTCCGGACTTGAGTCCTGGAGATGGGAAATACAGTGCCTGCACTCTGAAGGAGGGGTGTTAATGTTGCAGTTTAAAAACTGTAGTGTAAAGCACCCTTCTGGCAAGACAGTGATGGAGTGAATGATGGTGAAAGTTTTTCTTTTTCAGGCCACCCTGCCTTGGTGGGAATCGGCCAGTGTGTTAACATAAGAACACAAGAATGTAGGAACACTGCAGAAGGCCTACTGGCCCATACGAGGCAGGTCCTTATCAAAACGACATCTACCTAAAGCTACTCAAGAAATAACTCCCGTACCCCTTGACACCAATCAAACCCAGCCCCTCCCACTCATATATTTGTCCAGTCTCTTCTTAAAGCTACCCAAGGTCCTAACCTCTATCACCCCACTGGGAAGACTGTTCCACGCATCTACAACTCTGTTAGAAAACCAGTACTTACCTATGTCCTTTCTAAATCTAAATTTATCCAACTTAAATCCATTATTCCTGGTTCTTACCTGGTTCGACACCCTCAGTACTTTATTAATGTCTCCCTTGTTTATGCCCGTCATCCACTTATACACTTCAATGATATCTCCCCTCATTCTACGCCTCTCCAGAGAGTGGAGATTTAAGGCTTTAAGTCTATCTTCATACGGGAGGTTCCTTACACAGTAAATCATTTTAGTCATTCTTCTCTGTATGTTCTCTAATGAGTCTATGTCCATCCTGTAGTAAGGGGACCAAAATGAGCAGCATAATCTAAATGAGGCCTCACTAGTGATGTATAGAGCTGTAAAATAAGTTTTGGATTTCTGTTACTTATACTTGAGATAAATCCAAGTAATCTGTTGGCCTTGTTGCGCACACTGAGGCACTGCTGTCTTGGCTTTAGATTTCTGCTTACCATGACTCCCAAGTCTTTTTCACATTCTGTATGACCAAGCTCTACTTCACCTAGATTATAGCTTCGAGGGTTATTTTCATTACCAAGGGCAAGTACCTTACACTTATCCACATTAAACTTCATCTGCCATTTCTCAGACCAAGACATTAATTTGTTCAAATCGTCCTGGAGTTCATTGATATCCTCCTCAGAGTGAATTATACGGCCTATCTTTGTATCATCAGCAAACTTACTCATGTCACTAGTAATCCCTTCATCAAGGTCATTAATGTAAATTATGAACAAGAGAGGGCCTAAAACTGATCCTTGTGGAACGCCACTAGTGACTAATCCCCATTCAGATTTCACTCCATTAATGGTAACTCTCTGCTTTCTATTGGTAAGCCATGCCTCAATCCATGCTAGAACTTTACCTCCTATACCATGAGCTGCCACTTTTCTTAAGAGTCTCTTGTGAGGTACTCTGTCGAAGGCTTTACAAAATCCAAATAAACAATATCATATTCCTTATCACTGTCAACTGCCTCAAATGTTCTATTGAAGAACGTCAGTAAGTTTGTCAGGCAGGAACGACCTCTCGTGAATCCATGCTGAGATTCATTTATCAAGTTATGCTCTTCAAGGTGACTTCTGATAATGTCAGCTATAATTGATTCTAATAACTTGCCCACTATAGATGTCAGGCTTATTGGACGGTAATTTGAAGGAGTGGACTTATCCCCTGATTTGAATATAGGAACCACATTAGCCATCTTCCACATCTCTGGCACAACACTGGTAAGGATGGACGCATTGAATACACTCGTTAATGGCTGACTAAGCTCCATCTTGCATTCCTTAAGTACCCTTGAAAACAACTCATCGGGTCCCGGGGACTTATTTTGTTTCAGTTTGTCTATCTGTTTATAACCATGTCCCTCGTGACTGTAATATTAGTTAACTTAAATTCATCAGGAACTAAATAATTGTTAATTACTGGAATCTCATTTACATCTTCCTGTGTAAAAACTGACAAAAAAATAGTCATTAAATAAGGAACACATTTCCAGTTCATTATCCGTCAGCTGTTCATTCCAGATTTCAGAGGTCCTACTTTTTCCTTCACCTTCGTCCTATACACTTGAAAGAACCCCTTTGGATTAATCTTTGATTCATTAGCGACTCTAATTTCATAGTCACGTATAGCCTTTCTAATCGCCTTTTTTACTTCTCTTTTAAGCTGAACATATTGGTCAGTAAGGTTAACCTCTCCTCTTCTGATGCACCTATAAATTCCCCTTTTCTCCCCTAATAGATGCTTTAGCCTCCTGTTAACCCATTTGGGATCGTTATTATTAGACCTAATTTCTCTCTGGGGAATGTATATACTCTGGGCACTGTGTACATTATTAAGAAAACTATCATAAAAGCAGATCCCTTCATATTCATAAGTATGATTACGGTCAATAAAATCATTAGCTAGATAACCCCAATCAAGATTAGACAGATGTTCCCTAAGTCCATTATAATCGGCAGAACGAAAATCGGGGATTTTTACTGTATTATCATTATTCTTGCATTCCCAATTAATGCTAAAGGTGATGGATTTGTGATCACTTGCGCCAAGCTCTTCAGTGATCTCCAGATTATTCACGAGTGTTTCCTTATTTGACAAGACTAGGTCTAGCAAATTATTACCCCTGGTAGGTTCAGTTACACTCTGTTTCAGAAAACAGTCCTGAAACTGTTTCCATGAAGTCACTGGACTCTAGATTACCTGTCAAAGAATTCCAGTCATTTTGGCTAAAGTTAAAGTCCCCTACTATGACTACGTTACTGTGTCCAGAAGCCCTAACAATTTCGTCCCAAAGAAGTCTCCCTCTATCGTGATCCAAGCCTGGAGGTCGGTATATTACACCTAGAATTAGTTTTTCTTGACCCTCCACGAACTCTACCCAAACAGACTCTGTTACTGCTCCATCTATTTTTATACCTTTTTTTATGCAACAATTAATATTTCTCGAACATACAATGCAACTCCTCCCCCCTTCCCATTACATTTTATCCACATTGAATAACTTAAATCCCTGAATATTACACTCAGCAGTCATATCCCGACTCTTTAAATCATACCACGTTTCAGTTAATGCAATGATATCAAAGTTCCCAGCACATGCTACCAAACGTAGTTCATTAAATTTTATTTCTTGCACTTCGACTGTTAGCATAAAATACCATCATATGTTTTTTCTTCTGCACATTTTTCCTATTCATCTTTGTTTTTACACAATTTCTGAAATTATCATTACCCAGAGTTACTCCATGACAGTTACTATTAAGATTCTTATATCAGAGCATAAGTCAATATATCCATACTCATTATTAATCATTTCTAAACCCATACCTCAAAACAAATCCTATTTTTAAAGTCCTAACAACCCCCTCAACTGAGTTAGCAAGAAAACCCACACCTGCCTGGATAAGTGAACCCCATCCCTGGCATACATGTCATTTCGGCCATAGAAGTTGTCCCAGTTGTCAATGAAGGGTACTGCATTATCCTTACAGTGTTTATCCAGCCAACAATTAATCCCAAATTGCTCTGGACAACCATTCATTACCAACACCTCTTTTTGGCAAAATCCCCACATATAACAGGGCGCCCCCCCTTCTTTTTTAATGTCTATAGCTGCCCTGAACTTTCTAAAAAAATCCTCACTTCTACGCTTGCCTACATCATTGCCCCCAGCATGAGGCAAATAATAGGATTGATCCCATTACGTTTATGATGTTGTCAAGCCGGCTAACAATGTCCTCCATCCCAGCCCGGAAAGCATACCCTTTGTCTTTCCTACTCCTGTCCTTCAAGCAGAATGCCCTATCCATGTATCTAACCTGGCTATCCCCAACAACAACAATATTCTTACCTTCCTTGTTGTCGTTCGTCGTAACGATCCCAGTAGTAGACTCACATTCGTCGGGTAGCACCGAGAATGCGTTGGAGGTTTCCACGGGAGTTTCCACAGCAGTCTCTTTCTTCTTCATCGTTTCTTTGGGTTTCCATTCGCTTCTTGATCGTCAACTTCGTCGTCCCCTGCTGTCCAGCCACTGACCACGATCCCCTCCTGACCTGAGGACTCGAAACAGGAGGACTACTACGAATCCTCTTGTTTTCCTCGGTCAATCGCCGTATCTCCATCTTCGCTGCCCTCAATTCTTCCTTAAGTTGCTGGTAAAGTTGCTGGATGGAGGGCATCTTGGTTCAGTCCACAGAGCAAACAAGACACTTCTTCACAGAGTTAAGTATAGGTCAGCACTCAAAGAATAAAAAAGAAATTACATGAGTGAGAGGGGTTGGATGTGAGTGGGACTTGCATATGAGAGTGGATAGAGTTATCAGAGCTTATTTCTTGGGCGGCATTGAAAACTGAGTTGGGCAAATGTTTTGTTAGTAGGATGGATTGTGAAGGATCTGCCTAGTATGGGCCAACAGGCCTGCTGCAGTGTTCCTCCTTTCTTATGTTCTTATGTAAGAAGCCACTCGTGGCAAAATGTTTCCTCTAATAAATGTCCTGAACTGACACTTAAGTCAGTAAGTGACGAGGACCTGCCTAGAATGGGCCAGTAGGCCTTCCGCAGTGCTCCTTCTTTCTTATGTACTTATGTACATACGTGTCTTTTCTACATCTTGTCGGTATCAAAATACTATTTATTTTGAGCTGGACCTGCCTAGTATGAGCCAGTAGGCATGCAGCAGTGTACCTTCATTCTTCTGTTCTGCTTAAAGCCGTCTGATCTCTGACCACTGAGGCTGTCGGTGACCACTGGTAGATACGCAGTGCTTCTCCTGTGGTGATACAGTTGCAGTGATTGACACTGGTCTAGGGGGGGATCACAGTACCTCGCCTGGAGCCTGATGCCTTCCTACACCTTAACTGTACCTTGTGTTATGTTATGAGGTCGGTACACAGATGCAGGAGAGAGAGAGTGAGCAAAGCAGAGTACATGTGCGTCTGTGCATATGTAAGAACATATATACTCATCTTTATGTACTTCCCTATACAGGGTTACAGGGGTCGAGTCCTGGTTCCTAAATCTGCCTCCATGCTGACCACTACTGGGTTCACTCTTTTCTGGCTTCGTGAGCCCTGTCATACCTGTAACGGCTTGACAAAGGTCCTGGAGAGTGGTGACCTGTACTTAGCTCAGTGGTGGCCTGTACTTAGCTCAGTGGTGACCTGTACTTAGCTCAGTGAGGACATGTCGAGTGTGCTCTCTACGGACTGAAGGAAGATGCCCTCCATCGAGCAACTTTACCAACAGCTTAAGGAAGAATTGACGATGGCGAAGATGGAGATTCGGTGATTGACCGAGGAAAACATGAGGATTCGTAATACTCCTCCTGTTTTGAGTCCTCAGGTCAAGAAGGGAAACTGGACAGTGGCTGGACAGCATGGAACGAAGTTGATGATCAAGAAAACGAATGGAAAGGTAGAAATGATGAAGAAGAAAGAGGCTGCTGTGGAAACATCTAATGCATTCCCCATGCTACCCGACGAATATGAGTCGACTACTGGGAACATCACGACGAATGACACCAAGGAAGGTAAGAATATTGTTGTTGTTGGGGATAGCCAAGTTAGGTACATGGATAGGGCATTCTGCTTGAAGGACAAAAGTAGGAGACAGAGGGTTTGCTTTCCTGGGGCTGGGATGGAGGATATTGTTAGCCATCTGGATGACATCATGAGAGGTAATGGGAGCAATCATATTATCTGTCTCAGTGCTAGAGGCAACGATGTTGGCAGACGTAGGAGTGAGGACCTGATTAGCAGGTATAAGTCAGCAATATAAATAATTAGGAGGAAGGGTAGGAACCCTATTATATGTGGTATTTTGCCAAGGAGAGGAGTTGGAAATGAATGTTTGTCCAGGGCAATTGGTGTCAGTTGCTGGCTGGACAAATACTGTAAGGAAAATGCAGTAACTTTTATTGACAACTGGGACCTCTTCTATGGCAGAAATGACATGTATGCCAGGGATGAGGTTCACTTATCTAGGTCTGGGTTGAGGGCACTGGCAACTGCAGTGGAGAGAGCTGTTAGGACTTTAAACTAGGAGTAGTTAGTGGTATGGGTTTTGGCAGGAAAACAGTGAAGTCCCAGTGTAGTAATATTATGAGTTCTAGGGGAACTAGTAATAAGCAGAACGAGATAGATATTGAAAAGCCAGTGACACTAGGTGATAAGGACATTAATAGGTTTAGTAGAAAAACAGAAATGAGCAGGAAGGGTAAAGAAAAAGGAGGGTCTTTCAATGTATATTATGCTAATAGCCGTAGTGCTAGGAATAAGATGGACGAGTTGAGAATAGTTGCTAGTGCAGGTAACATTGATGTATTTGCCTTAACTGAGACGTGGTTTAATTCAAAAAGTCGGGACATGCCTGTGGAAAGTCACATTCAGGGTTTTAAATTGTTCCAAGTAGATAGAAGTATCGGGAAGTGGGGTGGGGTGGCATTGTATGTCCGAGATGCTTGAACTGTTGCATAAAAATGGGTATTAAGTCTGAAGTAACACATACAGAGTCTGTTTGGATAGAATTTTCAGAGGGGCATGAAAAATTGATTTTAGGTGTGATATACCATCCCCAAACTTAGATAAGGACCAAGGTAGACTACTATGGGAGGAAATTGTTAAGGCCACAAGGCACGATAATGTAATAATTCTAGGAGACTTCAACTTTAGTCATATTGATTGGAATTTCTTTACTGGGAATTTAGAATCATATGACTTTTTAGAAGTAGTTCAGGATATTTTTTTGAAGCAGTTTGTGACAGAACCTACAAGGGGAAATAACCTACTTGACTTAGTTCTGGCAAACAATGAATCCCTTGTTAACAATTTAGAAATTTCAGAGGAACCTGGTGCTAGCGACCACAAATCAATTACATTTAGCATTGAATGGAAGTATGATAGTAGGGATAACTCAGTAACAGTCCCAGATTTTTGCTTAGCAGATTAGGATGGGCTTAGAGAACACTTATCATCTGTTGACTGGGGTAACAAAGAAAGCTATCAATATGACAGTTTTCTGAACACTGTACATGCTGCCCAAAGAACATTTATACCTTATAAAAAAAATTAGATCAAATAGAAATGATCCAAAATGGAAGAAAAATAGGTTCAAATATCTTTTAGGACATAAAGGAATATATAGGCGCATCAAACGAGGTGAGAGTCATTTTATGAATCATTATATTGACATTAAGAGGGACGTTATAAAGGGGATAAGAAAAGCTAAACGGGACTATGAAATTAAAGTTGCCAGGGATTCGAAAACTAACCCAAAAAGTTTTTTCCAGGTGTACAGAACAAAAGTTAGAGATAAGATAGGTTCCCTTAAAAATAACTATGGGCATCTTACTGACATAGAGAACGACATGTGCTCGATTTTAAATAATTATTTTCTTTCGGTTTTTACACATGAAGACACTAACAATATCCCATTAATTAATTTTTATAGTGGGCCTGATGAAGATAAATTATGTAATATCAGTCACTAGTGAAATGGTTATGAAACAAACAGATCGACTGAAACAAAATAAGTTGCCGGGACCTGATGAGTTTTTTTCAAGGGTTCTTAAGGAATGCAAAATGGAACTCTGTGAACCTTTAACTAATATTTTTAATTTATCTCTTCAAACAGGTGTAGTGTCTGATATGTGGAAGATGGCTAATGTAATTTCCCTATTTTTAAATCAGGGGATAAGTCGTTACCATCAAATTACCGCCCAATGAGCCTGACCTCAACTGTAGGCAAATTACTAGAGTCAATTATAGCTGAGATTATAAGAAGCAATCTGGATAAGCATAATCTGATTAATGATACTCAGCATGGATTCACGAGAGGCCGTTCTTGTCTAACTAATTTATTAACTTTCTTCAGTAACAAAAACAATATTGTTTCATTCTATGGAACAATGCTCTTCTCCAGACTGAGGGACTGACCACCTCAAAACTTTAAGGGTGATGGACTGATTACATCGTCTTCAAGTATCTTCTGCTTCTATCAACTTTTCTGTACTCGACTGAAGAAGCCTACTGTGTAGGCGAAACGTTTCGAAATAAAGATACCTAACTGTTGCATATGTACATAAGAACATAAGAAAGGAGGAACACTGCAGCAGGCCTGTTGGCCCATACTTGGCAGGTCCTTTACAATTCATCCCACTAACAAACATTTACCCAACCCAATTTTCAATGCCACCCAAGAAATAAGCTCTGATGTGAAAGTCCCACTCAAATCCAACCCCTCCCACTCATGTACTTATCCAACCTAAATTTGAAACTACCCAAAGTACCAGCCTCAATAACTCAACTAGGTAGACTGTTCCACTCATCAACTACCCTATTTCCAAACCAATACTTTCCTATGTCCTTTCTAAATCTAAATTTATCTAATTTAAAATCCATTACTGCAGGTTCTCTCTTGGAGAGATATCCTCAAGACCTTGTTAATATCCCCTTTATTAATACCTATCTTCCACTTATACACTTCGATCAGGTCCCCCCTCATTCTTCGTCTAACAAGTGAAGGGCAACTTAAGAGTCTTCAATCTTTCTTCTAAGGAAGATTTCTAATGCTATGTATTAATTTAGTCATCCTACGCGGGAATTTTTTCTAACGAATTTATGTCCTTTTCTGTAATATGGAGACCAGAATTGAGCTGCATAATCTAGGTGAGGCCTTACTAATGATGTTTAAAGCTGCAGTATGACCTCTGGACTTCTGTGCTTACACTTCTTGATATAAATCCAGTAATCTATTTGCCTTATTACGTACGCTTAGGCATTGCTGTTTTGGGTTTAAGGTTGCTGCTTACCATAACCCCCAAGTCTTTTCGCAATCTGTATGGCTAAGTTCTACATTATTTAATTTATAAGTGCTGGGTTATGGACACCCCCGGGAGCTTCAGAACCTTGCATTTATCTACATTGAACTGCATCTGCCACTTTTCTGACCAAGAGTAGAGTTTGTCTAAATCCTCCTGAAATTCCCTAACATCTACGTTTGAATTTGCTCATATAACTAGTAATTCCTTCATCAAGATCATTGATATATATTATAAACAACAACGGGCCCAAGGACTGATCCCTGTGGAACGCCACTTGTTACTGATCCCCACTCGGATTTAACCCCATTTATGGACACTCTTGCTTCCTGTCTGTGAGCCATGATTCGATCCACGAGAGCCCCCTTTCCCCCCAATCCCATGAGCTGCTACTTTCTTCAACAGTCTTTGGTGCGGAACTCTATCAAATGCCTTACTAAAATCTAAGTAAATAATATAAAATTTCTTTATCGTGGTCAACAGCCTAAAACGCTTTACTGAAGAAAGTTAATAAATTAGTTAGACAAGACCGGCCTCTTGTGAATCCATGCTGAGTATCATTAATCAAGCTATGCTTATCGAGATGGCTTCTTATAATTTGAGCTATAATTGACTTAGTAATTTTGCTACAATTGAGGTCAGGCTTTTTGGGCGGTAATTTGACGGTAACGACTTGTCCCCTGTTTTAAAAATAGGAATTACATTAGCCATCTTCCACATATCAGACACTACACCTGTTTGAAGAGATAAATTAAAATATTAGTTAATGGTTCACAGACTTCCATTTTGCATTCCTTTAGAACCCTTGAAAAAACCTCATCAGAACCGGGGACTTACTTCGCTTCAGTCGGTCTATCTGCTTCACAACCATTTCACTAGTGACTGTGATGTTACATAATTTATCTTCTTTGGCCCACTATTTAAAAAATTAATTCAGGAATATTATTAGTGTCTTCCCGTGTAAAAACCAGAGAAAATAATTATTTAAAATCGAGCACATTTCATTCTCTTTATCAGTAAGATGCCCATAGTAATTTTTAAGGGGAACCTATCTTATCTCTGACTTTTGTTCTATATACCTGGAAAAAACTTTTTGGGTTTTGTTTTAGAAACCCTAGCAACTTTAATTTCATAGTCCCTTTTAGCTTTTCTTATCCCTTTTTAATGTCCCTCTTAATGTCAATATACGGGTTCATAAGATGACCCTCGCCTCTTTTGATACGCCTATAAATTCCTTTCTTATGCCTAGTAGATATTTCAGCCTATTATTCATCCATTTTGGATCATTTCTATTTGATCTAAATTTTTTTATAAGGGAATTTAAAAGTTCTTTGAGCAGCATGTATTGTGTTCAGAAAACTGTCATATTGATAGCTTTTCTTTATTACCCCAGTCAACAGATGTTAAGTGTTCTCTAAGCCATCTAATCTGCTAAGCGAAAATCTGGGATGTTACTGAGTTATCCCTACTATCATACTTCCATTCAATTCTAAATGTAATTGATTTGTGGTCGCTAGCACCGAGGTTCTCTGAAACTTCTAAATTATTAAACAGGGATTCATTGTTTGCCAGAACTAAGTCAAGCATGTTATTACCCCTTGTAGGTTCTGTCACAAAACTGCTTCAAAAAACAATCCCGAACTTCTTCTAAGAAGTCGTTTATGATTCTAAATTCCCAGTCAAGAAAATTCCAATCAATATGACTAAAGTTAAAGTCTCCTAGAATTACTACATTATCGTGCCTTGTGGCCCTAACAATTTCCTCCCATAGTAGTCTCCCTGGTCCCTATCTAAATTTTGGGGGACGGTATATCACACCTAAAATTAATTTTTCATGCCCCTCTGAAAAATTTTATCCAAACAGACTCTGTATGTGTTACTTCAGACTTAATACCCGTTTTTATGCAACAGTTCAAGCGATCTCGGACATACAATGCCACCCCACCCCCTTCCCGATACTTCTATCTACTTGGAACAATTTAAAACCCTGAATGTGACATTCTGCAGGCATGTCCCCACTTTTTGAATTAAACCCCGTCTCAGTAATGGGAAATACATCTATGTTACCTGCACTAGCAACTAGTCTCACTCGTCCATCTTATTCCTAGCACTGCGACTATTTGTGTAAAAAATACTTAAAGACCCTCCTCTCTCTTTACCCTTCCCGCTCCTTTCTGTTATTCCACTAAACCCATTACTGTCCTTGTCAATTAGTGCCACTGGCTTTCCAATATCCAAACCCCATTTTGCCTATTACTAGTTCTCCTAGTACTCATATTACTACCCTGAGACTTCCCCGTTTTCCTGCCAAAACCCACCACTAACTACTCCTAGTTTAAAGACCTAACAGCTCCCTCCCCTGCGTTGGCCAGTGCTCCCCCCCCACACCTAGATAAGTGAATCCTATCCCTGGCATACATGTCATTTCTGCCATAGAAGAGGTCCCAGTTGTCAATTTAATGTTACCGCATTTTCCTTACAGTATTTGTCCAGCCAGCAATTGACACCAATTGCTTGGGGCAACCATTTTATTTCCAACTCCTTTTCCTTGGCAAAAATGCCAATATGACAAGTTTCCCACCCTTCCCCTAATTATCTCTATTGCTGACCTATACCTGCTAATCAGGTCCTCAGTCCTACGTCTGCCAACATCGTTGCCTCCAGCACTGAGACAGATAATAGGATTGCTCCATTACCTCTCATGATGTCATCCAGACGGCTAACAATATCCCTTATCCCAGCCCCCGGAAAACACACTCTCTGCCTCCCACTCCTATCCTTCAAACAGAATGCCCTATCCATGTACCTAATCTGGCTATCCCCAACAACAACAATGTTTTACCTTCCTTGGCGTTGTCCGTTGTGATGCTCCGAGTAGTCGACTCACATTCACCAGGTAGCATTACACCACTTGTAGAATTCGTCAAGACGTTCTTGATGGTCTTCGTTGGGGTTTCTAGGGATGTCTCACTCATGTCTGCCAATGCTTCTTTGGTGCTCGTTGTGGCATTCCCAGTAGAACACTCACATTCGTCAGGTAGCACAGAGAATGGGTTGGAAGTTTCCACGGTAGTCTTCTGGTTTCTCGTTGTTTCTGCCTCTCCAACCGTTTTCTTGATCTTCATCTTGGTTCCATGTTGCCCGGCCACTGACCAAGCTCCCCTCTTAACCTGGGGACTCACAACAGGAGGATTGCTACGAATCCTCTTGTTCTCCTCCGTTAATCGCCGTATCTCCATCTTAGCAACTCTGAGCTCTTCTCTCAGCTGCTGGTAAAGTTGCTCAATAGAGGGCATCCTGGTTCAGATTCACAGAGAGCACACAAACAGGTCTTCACAGAGCTAAGTACACGTCACCACTGAGCTAAGTACACGTCACCACTGAGCTTACCTAACAACCTGTCGGTATTTTATACCATTTTAATGTTCATTGTAAAGTTCTTGAAAGATAACCTTAAACATGCAATAATTTTGGTAGAATTACCGGCAATGTTAGGTAAAAGGACACATGTGAAACTAATGCTTAATTTTATTGTCAACGTTTCGCTCTCAAGGAGCCTTGTCAAGCCGGCTTGACAAAGCTGAAATTGACAAAGCTCCTGGAGAGCGAAACTTTGCCACAATATAAATGTCGCATTATTTACACCTAACACGTTTAGATTTGGCAGACGTGTGAAAACTGTGCAAGTTACTTGATGTGCATCTCGGGTAATATGCTGGCTATTATGGTTTAGAAAGACACGTAAGCAATATTATGCTCACCCCGTTTTTGGTTCTCTTTGCCACGCTACAGTTTTCATAACTTTGCATTTGCTGGGGTTAAATTCTAGCAGCCACTTGTCAGTCCAGTCCTGCAGCTCGTCCTGGTCTCTTTGTAGTATTTTCTCTTAAGTTACATTCACTTGTTAGACGAAGAATGAGGGGAGACCTGATCGAAGTGTATAAGTGGAAGATAGGTATTAATTAAGGGGATATTAACAAGGTCTTGAGGATATCTCTCCAAGAGAGAACCCTCAGTAATGGATTTAAATTAGATAAGTTTAGATTTAGAAAGGACATAGGAAAGTATTGGTTTGGAAATAGGGTAGTTGATGAGTGGAACAGTCTACCTAGTTGGGTTATTGAGGCTAAGACTTTGGGTAGTTTCAAATTTAGGTTGGATAAGTACATGAGTGGGAGGGGTTGGATTTGAGTGGGACTTGCACATCAGAGCTTATTTCTGGGGTGGCATTGAAAATTGGGTTGGTCAAATGTTTGTTAGTGGGATGAATTGTAAAGGACCTGCCTAGTATGGGCCAACAGGCCTGCTGCAGTGTTCCTCCTTTCTTATGTTCTTTGTATTCTTGTTAATGTAGCATCTATGAACAGGATACTCGTGCGTGCGTGTGCATGTCTGTACTCACTTATATGTGGTTCCAAGGGGTCGATTCACAGCTCCTGGCCCCGCCTCTTCGCTAGTCGCTACTAGGTGTGTATGGGGGTGCGTATGCCTGTGTGTGGGGGGGGGGGACAAGGACTTAAGGTACTATGACTCATCACAGCGCCAGTAACCTTGAACTTCATCTGCCAGACGTACGTCGTCTCCTCATCTCAAAAATCAACTGGTGGGAAAATAACATGGAAAAAATTCCTTTGGTTTCTGTAGAAGACGATCATAATATAATAATATTTCCTCTTAGTCTCAGGTTCATAGTGACTTGTTGGCATAAACTTAATTGTGTATTTTATTATTTTAGGCCTAAGATGATAGTATGGCAACTATTGATCCTACACGATAACCTGGGCACAGTACTGTGGGACAACTCTGCCAATCAATACTGGTGGCGGCGGTGACGATGGTGGCGGTGGTGGCGGCGGCGGTGACGATGGTGGCGGCGGTGGCGGCGGTGGCGGTGGTGGCGGCGGCGTCGGTGGCGGCGGTGGTGGTGACGGCGGCGGTGGTGGCGATGGTGGTGACGGTGGTGGTGGCGGTGGTGGTGGTGTCGGCGGCGATGGTGACGATGGTGGCGGTGGTGGCGGCGGCGGTGACGATGGTGGCGACGGTGGCGGTGGTGGCGGCGGCGTCGGTGACGGTGGTGGTGGCGGCGGTGGCGGTGGTGGTGGTGGCGGTGGTGGTGACGGCGGCGGTGGTGGTGTCGGCGGCGATGGTGGCGGCGGTGGTGGTGGCGGCGGTGGTGGTGGCGGCGGTAACGATGGTGGCGACGGTGGTGGTGGCGGTGGCGGTGACGATGGTGGCGACGGTGGTGGTGGCGGTGCCGGTGACGATGGTGGTGGCGGTGGTGGTGGCGGCGGTGACGATGGTGGCGACGGTGGTGGTGGCGGTGGCGGTGACGATGGTGGTGGCGGTGGTGGTGGCGGCGGTGACGATGGTGGTGGCGGTGGTGGCGGTGGCGGTGACGATGGTGGTGGCGGTGGTGGTGGCGACGGTGGTGGTGGTGGCGGCGGTAACGATGGTGGCGACGGTGGTGGTGGCGGTGGCGGTGACGATGGTGGTGGCGGTGGTGGTGGCGGCGGTGACGATGGTGGCGGCGGTGGCGGTGGTGGCGGCGGCGATGGTGGCGGCGATGGCGGTGGTGGCGGCGGCGGCGATGGTGGTGGCGGCGGCGATGGTGGTGGCGGCGGCAGTGGGGGCGGTGCTGGTGCTGCTGTATTTGTAGCTTTAGGTCCTAGGTGATTGGTTGAAGAAAGGACATAACAGGTAAATGAGGGACATGATCATCACGATGTATAAAATCCTGTGAGTCATCACCAGGTCGGACACTGACCATCAGGACCAATATATATATATATATATATATATATATATATATATATATATATATATATATATATTGAGGGAGAATATTGAGTTTTCCCTGAAGCAAGTTTATTCTTTTCTCTGAGGATGAGGGTCCCTATAACAGTTCTAGAGGTGGTACCTCCCTATATATATATATATATATATATATATATATATATATATATATATATATATATATATATATATATATATATATATATATATATATGCAAAACAACCACTCTGAAAGAATAGAGAAATTCCAAGCGCTTTCGTGACTACTCACATAAGATACATAAGATACATACATAAGAAAGGAGGATCACTGCAGCAGGCCTGTTGGCCCATACTAGGCAGGTCCTTTACAATCCATCCAACTAACAAAACATTTGCCCAACCTAATTTTCAATGCTACCCAACAAATAAGCTCTGATAACTCTATCCACTCATTTGTAAGTCCCACTGAAATCCAACCCC
Organism: Cherax quadricarinatus; assembly: GCF_026875155.1. Lineage (NCBI taxonomy): Eukaryota > Metazoa > Arthropoda > Malacostraca > Decapoda > Parastacidae > Cherax > Cherax quadricarinatus. The sequence goes on along the minus strand of NC_069450.1, from coordinate 1,064,332 downwards.
TCTCACTCATAAATTTATCCAACCTAAATTTGAAACTACCCAAAGTCCTAGCCTCAATAACCCAACTAGGTAGACTGTTCCACTCATCAACTACCCTATTTCCAAACCAATACTTTCCTATGTCCTTTCTAAATCTAAACTTGTCTAATTTAAATCCATTACTGCGGGTTCTCTCTTGGAGAGATATCCTCAAGACTTTATTTATATTCCCTTTATTAATACCCATCTTCCACTTATACACCTCGATCATGTCTCCCCTCATTCTTCATCTAACAAGTGAATGTAATTTAAGAGTCTTCAATCTTTCTTCATAAGGAAGATTTCTAATACTATGTATTAATTTAGTCATTCTACGCTGTATGTTTTCTAACGAATTTATGTCCATTCTGTAATATGGAGACCAGAATTGAGATGCATAATCTAGGTGTGGCCTTACTAATGATGTATAAAGCTGCAGTATAACCTCTGGACTTCTGTTGCTTACACTTCTTGATATAAATCCCAATAATCTATTTGCCTTATTACGTACACTTAGGCATTGCTGTCTTGGTTTAAGGTTGCTGCTCACCATAACCCCCAAATCCTTTTCACAATCTGTATGGCTAAGTTCTACATCATTTAACTTATAAGTGCTAGGGTTATGGACACTCCCGAGCTTCAGAACCTTGCATTTATCTACGTTGAACTGCATCTGCCACTTTTCTGACCAAGAATAGAGTTTGTCTAAATCCTTCTGAAGAAGTTCCCTAACATCTACATTTGAATCAGTTATCCTTCCTATCTTTGTGTCATCGGCGAATTTGCTCATATCACTAGTAATACCCTCATCAAGGTCATTGATATATATTATAAACAACAACAGGCCTAAAACTGATCCCTGTGGTACGCCACTTGTTACAGATCCCCACTCAGATTTAACCCCATTTAAGCATGCTCTCTGCTTCCTATTAGTGACCCATGACTCAATCCATGACAGCACTTTTTCCCCAATGCCATGAGCTGCCACTTTTTTTTATCAGTCTCTGGTGCGGTACTCTATCAAAAGCCTTACTAAAATCTAAGTAAACAATATCGAATTCTTTATCATGATCAACGGCCTCAAAAGCTTTACTGAAGAATGTCAATAAATTAGTTAGGCAGGAACAGCCCCTAGTGAAACCATGCTGAGTATCATTAATCAAGCTATGCTTATCCAGATGGCATCTTATACAGTGGACCCCCGGTTAACGACACTCCCCCACTCCACAAGCATGCCCAGGTGCCAGCACCGACCGAACCCACTCCCACAAGGAATACTGTGAAGTAGACCAGTCCACCTCAGACCCCCAAACACACACGCACAAACGCACCTACACAAATACACCCACACAACTGGTCGCATTATCACGATAATGTGAGTAGTCACGAAAGCGCTTGGAATTTCTCTATTCTTTCAGAGTGGTTGTTTTGCATATTCTGAAATCACCTGTTTACTGTGATCTTATTGCATATATATATATTATATATATATATATATATATATATATATATATATATATATATATATATATATAAAGTTTGGAGGTAGCTGAAAAGTTGAATGAGCTGGACGAGGAGGTAAACTCCCTTCATTCACAGCTTCAGGATCAGGTACGACGAACCAGTTACCCACTCAGACAGCTAAATATTCTTCACCAATAAGACAGTTGAACATTAAAATGGTATAAAATACCGACAGGTTGTTAGGTAAGACACATATGCAACAGTTAGGTATCTTTATTTCGAAACGTTTCGCCTACACAGTAGGCTTCTTCAGTCGAGTACAGAAAAGTTGATAGAAGCAGAAGATACTTGAAGACGATGTAATCAGTCCATCACCCTTAAAGTTTTGAGGTGGTCAGTCCCTCAGTCTGGAGAAGAGCATTGTTCCATAGTATGAAACAATATGGAGATGAAGTGACAGGATGGAGCCTTGGCACCTCTTGGCGCTAATTAATAAAAGTACTACAGACGGGTACAGCAACAAATGAGTGAAAAATGGTAAACGTAACTTGACTCACGAAATCGTAATGACACGATTGTAAACAAACCATATCACAGGCGTGGTATGGTTTGGTAAACGTAATCCTGTATTTCCTGATTTGTGAATAAGTCGTTAGCATCAAATTATATACTAATCAGCCTCATTTCTACTGTAGGGAAGCTGATGGAATAATATGATATTAGCTGATGAATAAATTTGACTAGAGACAATAGTGACTGACCGAGTGTCACCGGCGAGACTACGCCTTGTTGTATCTGTGTGTACTTCATTAAACTCCATAGTCAGTTCCTGACTATGGAACTGAACTTCTCCAGGCCGAGGGACTGGCAACCTCAAATTCTACGACTTCAAGGGTGATGGACTGATTACATCGTCTTCACATCTCTACTGTTCCTGCCTACTTTCTGTATTCGACTGAAGAAGCCTACTGTGTAGGCGAAACGTTTCGGAATAAAGTTGCCTAACTGTTGCCTATGTGTCTTACCTACCATAAACAAAGTTACGAAAGAAGCAAAGAAGTCCAATGTCATACCTTCCATCACACCATTGATACCGATTTCAACGACGTGGTAACGTCAAACACTTTCCCACTACAATGAGCCAGGTAAATTCTATTCCTTCCAACCTCAGCCTAATGAAACACTGTTAGGTGAGTAGGGCTAACCATTTCGAAGCCGTCATGGGTGTACCATCACCCAAACATAGGTAAGAGATGTAGTCTTACCTAGTATATCCTTGACATACTGAAGCATGTCAGGAAGGCATCTGTTAATTATAGTAACCCACTGTATTACAGCCCAGTGGAAACTAAGATAACTGATATATCGAAGGATAAGATAAGATAAGATTTCGTTCGGATTTTTAACCCCGGAGGGTTAGCCACCCAGGATAACCAATTCTAAAGACGAGTGCCCTAAGACCAACAATGGACTTGTAATATTGTATTCATTCTTACACTGTGCAAAAATCCCCCACAAATAGCAACATAAACAAGTTTGCCGATGACACTAAAACAGGCCATCAAATATTGAGGACACTAGAGCACTACAGGAAGATCTGCATGGATTAATGTTATGGTTGGAGAAACAGCAGATGTGGTTTAATACTAATGTAAGGTTTTGTTCCTGGGAAACTAAAATAACTATGGCTCCTACAGACTAAACAATGTGGATCTCAATCAAGCTGAATCCAAAAGACGATTTTTATGATGTGGGACGTTAAACCTGTTGGTCTTTAGTTCTTTAACTAGTGCTTTGCTGCCACCTTTATGGAGTGGGGCTATATCCGTTGTTTTCAGCGACTGCGGAATCTCGCCTGTGTCTATACTCCTTCTCCATAGCATACTTAGGGCTCATGAAAGGGGTTTCTTGCAGTTCTTAATGAACACAGAGTTCCACGAGTCTGGGCCTGGGGCTGAGTGCATGGGCATGTCGTCGATGGCTTTCTCAAAGTCTAGTGGATTTAGGGTTATGCCAGAAATCTGGCATTTACTGACAAGGTTTTGAGGCTCATTCACGAAAATAATTATATGGATTGTCTGTCTTTAGACTATGTAAAGTAAAAAGACACAAGTGCAACTAATGTGACATTTATTGTGGCAACGTTTCGCTCTCCAGGAGCTTTATCAAGCCATTACAAACAATATGTATGTATAATGTTCGCCAAGACCGTAGTCCTGGCACGGGTCTCAATCTTGCGATGACCCGTCTCTGGCTCCCGAGGGAGAAAGGTTTCTACAATGATGCGACATATGCTGTTCAAGCACTCTTCTGGTCAGTTCAACTGGTGCATCTCATAAGCGACAACACCGTATGTACTCCTAACTGTGGACACTAGCGAGGAGGAGGATATGTCGTTATCACAGGTAACAGCTTGTCTGGTTCGTTGACTCCATGGTACACTAGTGTGGCCGCAGTCATCTCTGGGTCCTCTTCGGGAGGGAATATCACTCCTAGTTGCCTGCGGAGTGTCTCAGTAACTTCGCACTCCTGAAGATAGTGTGTTAGGCGGCCGTGGACACAACGTGCTGACAGTACTGGCACATCTCCTCCTCAGCCTTGTCTACCATCATCTTGGTGTGGGAAAAGCCCAAACGAAGCCGATGGATGGCGGTACACTGCGCTCTGGACCAGCTTCTATCATATGGAGGGGATTCTCCCTGAGTCGCTGCTCGGTACCACTGTTGAGATGGGGTATCACCTAAGACCTCCCCCATAAGTTTCATGGCTCTGGCAGCCACCAGTTTGGTCTGTCGTAGGCTGATTGGGACAGTAATCCCAACATGTGGATAGTCTGTTGCTGCCTTGGCTGCATCATCTGCCGCCTCATTTCCCCGGATGCCAGCATGGCTGGGGATCCAGTTCAATGTCGATCTGTTACCCTGAACTTCTAAGGCTGTCATTATGCTCAGGATCGATGTGATGAGGTGAACATTGTCCTGTGGTTGAGGATGGGAGAGGGCATTGATTGCAGACGTGGAGTCAACATGTATGACAGGTCGGAGTCGATGTCGTAGGGCATGTGACAATGCCTGCTGAATCGCCACCAACTCAGCTTGAAGGATCGTGCAGTGGTCAGGGAGTCGCCAGCCTTGTGTGTGACCATTGTGGTACAGTCCAGCTGCTGCTCTCTTCCTGTCAGGGTCGACAGAACCATCTGTGAAATACACTGCACATGGACACAGAGGGTATATAAAGGCTCGGAGTGAGGTGTAATACTAGTGAGGTACCATTTCGATGTTCACTAGTGGTAGTAGTAGTAGTGGTAGTGACAAAAGTAATACAATATGGTAGAGCAATTAATTCGTACATGAGTTAAAAGATATAAAAGCTATTACTTGGGTAACATAAAACTAGGTTGGACAAATATAGACTGGAATGAGGCAGCTTGTTTCAGTGTTCACTCTCTGTGCTTTGTGTAGTATAACAGGAGAGACTATGTGATGGCAGGGTTTACTGTTTTCAGGAGGATTCTTGCTAAGACTTCGGAGATGGTGAAGCTGCCGTTGTTTTGTTTAATTGTATTCGAAACAGCGATCAGTGCTGATTCGAGGCACTTGCGTCTGCGGAAATTAGTTTCTTTGATCACTAATTGGGCGTCTCTGAATCTCATGAGATGATTGGTGGAATTTCGGTGTTGTACACAGGCGTTGTTCAAGTTATCGTTCCTACATGCATAAATGTGTTCATTGAGGCGGGTGTGGAGGTTTCTGGCTGTTTCACCTACGTAAATCTTGTCACAGCCTCCACAGGGTATAGTGTAAACTCCTGCATTGACTGGTTCGTGGTGCTTGGATTTTGTCCTGGTTATATCCTTTATTGAAGTGCTAGAAGCGATGGCGACTCTGGTGTTAGCTTGTGAAAGTACTTTTGAGACGTTCAGTGCAACCTGGCTGTTGGGAAGAATTATAACTTTGCTGGGAGTGGTGTTGATGCGTTGATGCGTCGATAATTCTACCAACTTTATTGTCTTTAGACTAATTATGATACACATATATAATATGATTATACATATATGAAAAGCAGGGGTGTCACTAGCACGTTAAGAGACAATACAATAAGTGTCAGGGGCCAGAGACTGTTCAACTGCCTCCCAGCATACATAAGGGGGATTACCAATAGACCCCTGGCTGTTTTCAAGCAGGCACTGGACAAGCACCTAAAGTCGGTACCTGACCAGCTGGGCTGTGGTTCGTATGTTGGATTGCGTGCAGCCAGCAGTAACAGCCTGGTTGATCAGGCTCTGATCCACCAGGAGGCCTGGTCACAGACCGGGCCGCGGGGGCGTTTACCCCCGGAACTCTCTCCAGATAAACTCTCTCCAGATATATATATATAATATATATAATATATATATATATATATATAATATATGGCCTTTGTTGAGAATGAGTGGGGAGAGAAAGGGTGGGAGGGGGAAAGAAGCAAAGGGGGAGGTAATAAGGAGGTCTACCTACCTGGAGAGTAGGTACAGGAGGAAATAAGGGGCAGGGGAGGAAAGAAGGAGCAGGGGAATAAAGAGGTGGGAGGAAAGGAGCGAGGGAGGAAAAGGGGGCAGCAGAGTAAGAGGTGGGAAGTAAAAGATGGCCTGGGAAAGAACTGGGAAGGAAAGAAGAGGGCTGGGGAGGAAAATGAGACTGAGGAGGATGAAGAAGAGGCTGGGGAGGAAAGAAAAGAGAACTGAGGAGGAAAGAAGAGGGCTGGGGAGAAAGATGAGAACTGAGGGAGGAAAGAAGAGGCTGAGGGAGGAAAGATGAGGGGAAAGGAACTGGGGAGGAAAGAAGAGGGCTGGGGAGGAAAGATGAGAACTGAGGAGGAAAGAAGAGGGCTGGGGAGGAAAGATGAGAACTGAGGAGGAAAGAGAGGGCTGGGAGGAAAGATGAGAAATGAGGAGGAAAGAATGAGGCTGGGGAGGAAAGAAGAGGGCTGGGGAGGAAAGAAGGGCGGGGGGAGTAAACAGTGAGGAAGAAGTAAAAGATGTATTTGTAGCATTATTGTATTTGTATACTTTATTGTATTTGCACATTATGTATTTGCATATTATTAGTATTTGCATATTATGATGCAAGATTATTGTATTTGCATCAGTATGGTAATGTATCATATTGGATGTATCATTATTGTATTTGTATCATTATTGTATTTGTATCATTATTGTATTTGTATCATTATTGTATTTGTATCATTATTGTATTTGTATCATTATTGTATTTGTATCATTATTGTATTTTTATCGTTATTGTATTGTAAAGCCAAGACAACAGTGCACAAGCTCACAACATAGGTAATATAATTCTTGACTTCATTTCATGATGTATCTTAGATTGTGCACATTTCTGGTCTCTGTATGCAACTGAAAAACATAGAAATGGGTATCTTACTGCAAAGATAGCATTGAATGGAACTGAATTTGCATTCAGAGACATAGTAGAATTAAAGTCTGAATGTATCAAAATGACAGGAAATTAATAAGAGGGCTGTAAATATGTGCTGAAAAATCCATCAAGACAGTACTTGCAGCACGGAATTCAAGACATATCTTGCAGCATCAGATTACCAAGACAGTACTGCAGCACGAATCAATTGAGAAATTTGATTTAGTCAGATGTAGGGAAGTTCTGGTTTAGCAACAGAGTTGTACATGGTTTAACAAACTTTCAGGAAGTATCAGTGAAGCCAGAACCTTGGATAGATTTAAATTAAGATTGGACAAGTACATAAATAGATGTGGGGGTGGACGTGAGTTAGACTTGCCTAGCATGGGTCAGCAGGCCTAGAGTAGTGTTCCTTCAGTCTTGTGTTCTCGCTTTCTTGTTCTTAATCTTACATGTTGGTGAAATGCTAAGACAGTATTTGTTATTCAGCGCAAGCACAAAGTTGTGGAGGCTGGATCCTCCGTCCGTTAATTGTGAGTCGGGCACGCTAGACTGTCAGGCTGAGGGAAGAAGTGACTGCCTTCCTGTGTTCGTGTGTTCTTTTATGTATTAACCAAGTCTCTCTACACTTTGTCTACTCCAATTTAATAGGCTACCTCGAAGGTGGTGGCCCCAGACAACATCTCTGTGTCGTGAGGGAGCAGATGCACTGTGTCTGCCGCTAACAAATAGGCCAACTACCTGAGGTGTGGAAGATTTTAAGAAGACAGACAGACAGGCAGCATTAAATTACAGACCAGTGTCATTGACATGTATAATATGTAAAGTCATGGAGAGGATTATCAGGAGAGAATGGTCGAGCTTATATACAAAAACCAGCACGGTTTCAGGGATGAGAAATTCTGTCAAAAACCTACTTAAGTTCCAAGACAAGGTAACTGTAGAAAAACAGGAGAGAGAGGAGAGAAGAGAGAGAGAGAGAGAGAGAGAGAGAGAGAGAGAGAGAGAGAGAGAGAGAGAGAGAGAGAGAGAGAGAGAGAGAAGTGGGTAGATTACATATTCTTGAGCCGAAAGAAGACTTTTCGACATAGTACGGAACAAGAGATTGGTACAAAAGCTAGAGCAGGCAGGAATGGCAGGAAAAACACTGCAGTGCATCAGGGAATATCTGACAGGAAGGAAACAACGAGTGATGTTGTGACAAGGTGTCAGTGGGCGCATGTGTGTGTGTGTTGAGTGGGGTTCCCCATTGGTCAGTCCTGGGGACGGTGCTGTTTCTTGTATATGTGAATGACGTGACGGAAGGGATATATTCAGAGGTGTCTCTGTTAGCAGACCACCAGAAATGGTTAATGATCAGGTAAAACTATAAAGGGATCTGGACGGGCTGCAAACATGGTTCAGTAAAAGAGGAGAGGGGCAATTAAGAAATCAATATATTCAGTTAGAGAAATATAAAAGGAAATAAGAAAAGCAAAAAGAGATTATGAGGTTAAAGTTGCAAGAGAATCGAAGACTAACCCAAAAAGATTCTTTCAGGTATACAGAAGTAAGATTAGGGACAAGAAAGGCCTCTCAAACGTTACTCGGGTCAGCTCACAGACAGTGATAAAGAAATGTGTAGAATTTTTAACACACATTTCCTCTCAGTTTTTACACAGGAAGATACTAGCGATATTCCAGAAATAATATATATGTAGAACAGGACGATAGTTAGCTATGCACGATTAGGGTCACAAGTGACATGGTCCTTAGACAAATAGATAAATTAAGACCCAACAAATCCCCAGGCCCTGATGAACTGTATGCAAGGGTTCTAAAGGAATGTAAAGAAGAGCTTAGCACACCTTTGGCTAATCTTTTCAACATATCACTACAAACTGGCATGGTGCCAGATAAGGGAAGATGGCAAATGTGATACCTATTTTCAAAGCAGGTGACAGGTTCTTAGCTTCAAACTATAGACCAATCAGCATAGCCTCCGTAGTGGGAAAATTTATTTAATCAATAATTGCTGAGGCAATTCATAACCATCTTGAAAAGCATAAATTAATCAATGAATCTCAGCATGGTTTTACAAAAAGGCATTCTTGCCTTACGAATTTATTAACTTTTTCACTAAGGTATTTGAGGAGGTAGATCATGGTAATGAATATGATATTGTGTATATGGACTTCAATAAGGCTTTTGATAGAGTCCCGCATCAGAGACTATTGAGGAAAATTAAGGCATACGGAACAGGAGAAATTTTTTCCTTGATAGAGGCATGGTTGGCAAATAGGCAGCAGAGAGTTTGTATAAATGGGGAGAAATCAGAGTGGGGAAACGTCACGAGCGGTGTTCCACAGGGGTCAGTGTTGGGCCCCTTGTTATTCACAGTCTACATAAACGACATAGATGAGGGAATAAATAGCGACATAAGCAAGTTTGCCGACAACACCAAAATAGGCCGTAGAATTCATTCTGACGAGGACATTAGAACACTCCAGGAAGATTTGAATTGACTGATGCAGTGGTCGGAGAAGTGGCAGATGCAGTTTAACATAGACAAATGCAAAGTTCTAAACATTGGACAGGAAAATAACCATGCCACATATAAGCTAAATAATGTAGATCTTAATATTACTGATTGTGAAAAGGATTTGGGAATTCTGGTTAGCGGTAATCTAAAACCAGATCAACAGTGCTTAAGTGTTTGCAATAAAGTGAACAGAATTCTTGGCTTCATATCAAGAAACATAAATAATAGAAGTCCTCAGGTTGTTCTTCAACTCTACATATCCTTGGTTAGGCCTCATCTAGATTATGCTGCACAGTTTTGGTCACCGTATTACAGAATGGTTATAAATGCGCTGGAAAACGTACAAAGGAGGATGACAAAGTTGATCCCATGCATCAGAAATCTTCCCTATGAGAATAGACTGAGGGCCCTGAATTTGCACTCTAGAAAGGCGTAGAATTAGGGGGGATATGATTGAGGTGTATAAATGGAAGACAGTAATAAATAAAGTGGATGTAAATAGCATGCTAAAAATATCTAGCCTGGATAGGACTCACAGCAATGGCTGTAAACTGAAAAAAATCAGATTCATGAAGGATATAAGAAAGCACTGGTTTGGTAATAGAGTTTTCGGTGAGTGGAACAAACTCCCCTGTACAGTTATAGAGGCTAAAATGTTGTGTAGTTTTTAAAATATGCTAGATAAATACATGAGTGGTTGTGGGTGGGTGTGAGCTGGACCTGACTAGCTTGTGCTACTAGGTCAGATGCCGTGCTCCTTCCTTAGGTGAATGTGACCTGACCTGACTAGGTTGGGGCATTGACTTAAGCCGGATTGGAAACTTGGACCTGCCTCGAATGGGCCAGTAGGCCTGCTGCAGTGTTCTTTCTTATGTTCTTAAATGGCTCCTGGAGTTTAACTCCACCAAGTGCAAAGTCATGAAGCTTGAGGATGGGCAAAGAAGACCGCAGACGGAGTACACGTTCGGTGATCAAAGGGTGCAAACTTCATTCAGAAAAGAAGGATCTTGGGTGAGCATCATTCCGAACACATCTCCTGATGCTCACATCAACCAAATAACTGCTGCAGCATGTGGGTGCATGGCAAACCTAAGAATAGTGTTTCGGCATTTAAGTAGCCATTCACGACACTATACCGTGTGGTGAACGGCCATATTGGAGTATGGAGCACCAGTATGGAGCCCATACCTGGCCAAGCACGTCAGGACATTAGAGAAAGTGGAAAAGTTTGCAACAAAACTAGTTCCAGAGCTAAGGGGTATGTCCTGTGAGGAAAGGTTAAGTGAACACAGCTTGACGACAATGGAGGACAAGAGGGATAGGGGCACATGATAACGACATATAAAATACTGAAGGGAATTGACAAGGTGGACAGGATGAGAATATTTAAGGGACTGAATACAGGAATAAAGGGATACAACTGAAGGTAAAACTCCTGTAAGTCATGGGGGTGTTAGGAAGTATTTCTTCAGCCTTAAAGTTGTCAGGAAATGGAACAATTTAGAGAGTGAAGTAGTGGAGGCAGGATCCATACATAGCTTTAAGAAGAGATACGATAAAGCTGATGGAGCAGTGAGAGAGTGGGCCTAGTAGTGACAAGCGAAGAGGTGGAGCCAGGAGTTATAACTCGATACCTGCAATATTAAAAGCCGTTCGTGCCTTCCCTCTCTCACCCAGCTCAACAACGCCATAAAGGCGCACACTATGTACGACGCCTCAGTACTGTGATGAGAACTCATAAATGTGTCTTGAATACTCAATGAGTTCATCAGCTAATGAGAGTGAGCTACATGACGCATCTTTCTATATAGGGCCTCGTCTGTCACAGACACTCTGTTCTGTTGTGCTACGCGCCCACAGAACGAGTCCTGAATCTCATATTATCCCACACACTGCCCAAGGACTAAAGACTGACACGAAAGAATACCATATGTCCAGAGGCCAGACACTACAAGGAACCAGTAACGTCTCGTTGGTCACACAAGGTGTGTATCACACATTCTTCAATCTTCAACACCCACACACTCACCTCACAAGGACGACGTGAGAGGTTTAATCTCATCATGTGGTTAATAATGTTTCGCTGTGAGCCTTTTAGGTCGAAGTAGAACCTTTTAGGTCGAAGTAGAACCTTTTAGGTTGGAGTAGAACCTTTTAGGTTGGAGTAGAACCTTTTAGGTTGGAGAAGAGCCTTTTAGGTTGGAGTAGAACCTTTTAGGTTGGAGTAGAACCTTTTAGGTTGGAGTAGAACCTTTTAGGTTGGAGTAGAACCTTTTAGGTTGGAGTAGAACCTTTTAGGTTGGAGTAGAACCTTTTAGGTTGGAGTAGAACCTTTTTAGTTGCTGAGTAATTGTAAATCATATAATTAAAACAAATGTAAACTGCATTAATTTACTATTAGTACATCTAATACTACGACAGCTCTTACTACTAATGCTGCTGCTGCTGTTGCTGCTGGTGCTGCTGGTGCTGCTGCTGCTGCTGCTGCTGCTGCTGCTGCTGCTGCTGCTGCTGCTGCTGCTGCTGCTGCTGCTGCTGCTGTTGTCTCCCGAGGAAATTCATCACTGCCAAAGGCATGATTTCACTACAGTTCAAAACTACAAATATCCCCACCCCTCCTCCAGAGTTCAGGCACTGTACTTTCCACCAGTTGCCCTAAATTCCTTCATAAATGTTATCTTACTCACTACAATAGCACATAATCATAAAAAAAAAACACTTGGCTCCACTCCTATCTAACGTGCTGGATCAAAATGCCCGAACCACCTCAACAACCCCTCTTCATCGTCTGGATAATGCTTTTAGGAACCCCACTCCTCTAATCTCCAAGCTACGACATCTACAATGCATTTAGCCTCCTCCCTTCTTTGCCTCCATGGATAACTTTCTTTGTCTCTATGGATGCCTTAATGCACAGCTCACCTTTTTCCTTCTCATTAGTTCTGTGGTTCACTTCGTCTTTCATAGACATGTCTGTTGCCAAGTCCATTCCCAAATATCTGAACACATTCACTTTCTCCATACTCTCCTTAATTATATCCAGTCTTTCATTAGCTAACTTTTTTTTTGTTACCATCACCTTCCTCTTTCCAATGTTTACATTTAATTTTCTTCTTTTACATACCTTTTCAGATTCGTCCAGCAACCTTTGTAACTTCTCTTCAGACTCTCCCAAGAGCACAGTGTCATCAGCAAAAAGCAACTGTGACAACTTCCACTTTGATTATGTATTTTCCAATCTCACACGTCTTCCTAATACCCCTGCAGTCACTTCTCTTACAATCCCATCGATAAATATATTGCAGTGACGTATGACCATTGTAGGTTTAGTGCTTAGTTATGATTATAATAATATAAATATATTAACCATGTTGACATCTTGCATTTCTGCCTAAGGCCTATTTTTACTGGAAAATAATCTCTCTCCTACATACACTTATCTGAACCTCACTATCCTCGTAAAAACTCTTAACTGCTTTCAGTAGCCTACTGCCTATTCCATACACTTGCAACATCTGCCACACTGCTCCCCTACCTACCTTTTCATGTATTTTTTTCCCAAATCTATAAATGCAACAAAAACTTCTTTACCCTTACCCTGGTCTACACACTCCCTACCCTTCCTTCTTTGTCTGCGAATTTGCTCTCTGTTTTACCCTTAATTCTTTCAATAATGACTGCTATTCACCTTACCAGGTATACTGAACAGGCTTATTCTCCTATAATTCTTACACTCTCTTTTGTTCCCTTTGCCTTTAAATAGAGAAACTATGCATGCTCTCTGCCAATCCCTAAGTACTGGCCTTTCTCTTCTTTCATGCAATGAATAAATACAAGCACCAACCACTCCCAAACTATATCTTCACCCGTTTTTATCATTTCTGTTTTGATCCCATCCATCCTAGTTACTGTACCCCCTTTCATTTTACTCACAGCCTTCCCCCCCATACTCACATCTGGTTCTTCCTCACTCCTAAAAGATGATATTCCTTCATGGCCAATGCACGAAATCATAGCTTCTCTATCTTCATCAACATTTAATAGTTCCTCAGAATATTCCCTCCATCTTTCCGATACCTTCAACTCCCTTTTCGTTTTTTAACTGTCAAATTCATTCCTTCACTAAATTTTCTCAAATTATTAATCTCACTCCAGAACTTTTCCTTATTCTCAATAAAATTTGTTGACAGCACCTCACGCACTCTTAACTCTTTTTCTCTCCATATACTCTTCCCTCCTTATATCACGTCTTTGTAAAAACCTCTCCTATGCTATCTTTTTCTCTCTTACCACTCTACCTCATTCCACCAGTCGCTACTCTTCTCTCCCGCACCCACCTTCCTATATCCACAAGCTTCTGCTGAACACTCTAACATTGCATTCATAGATCTACTGCATATCTCTTCAGCCTCATTGTCTATACTCTCACTAGCCCATCTTTCAACCAAGGGTTACTTATATCTTACCCTATCTCCTATAGTTTATAAACCTTCACCTCTTTCTGATTCTATTATCCTTGTATCCCATCTACCTTTTACTCTCACTGTAGCTACAACAAAAAATGATCTGATATATCTGTTTCCCCCTCTATAAACATGCACATCTTGAAGTCTACCTATCCAACAAACTATAGTCATTACGCCCTATATCATATCCTGTATACATATCCTCTCTTAAAATACGTATTACCTATTAACAAACTTCTTTCTATACAGAGTTCAATCGATGGCCTCAATTATCATTTACCCTTGCACCTCAAACTTACCTACTATGCCTGTGGAAAATACTGTATATATTTTCCAGAAATTCAGTATTTATATGTAAATAGATGGCCATACTGTATTTAATAATATTTATGTCATAGAAAACGGAAAGACTGCGTCTGCACAGAAGGAAACTCGCCATCTTGGTTTTGAATTTTGTACAAACGTTGGTGTAATGGGAAGAATTTTTCGTGCTCTAGAGGTTAAAATTGGGCTGACACCTCTCAAATAGGAGGCGAAATTGGTGGATGTGCATTCCTGCATAACTTGAGATCAGACAACTGGACAAGACAGCTCCAGGAACCTCAGATAAGCTCTCTAGATTTGTGTGTAATTCTGGCCAGCATTATTTTCATAGATTTAGTAAAAGTGAGGTTTTCTGAGTATGATACACATTAATCTCCAGTCAAATTGGTGAGTGTTATGATTAAGATATATTCTCCTTCTGTTATATAAATGTGTGTATATACTATAATCCTTTTTTAATTTTAATATACAGTCCACAAATTTATATATTTACCAGCATTCCTGGTGTATGTATATTTCATTAATAATTAATAGGTCCAGAGCAACTTGTGGATATGACAGTGGTAGGTATCGAAGGAGGACATTTTTTGCGACCTAGGTGTCCCAAATTCCTACTTGTCTATTAACACTGATAAATAATAATTATCTTTGTTATTTACTGTATGTACATAATGAGTTACATACAGATAAATGCAATTTTCCACATTTAATTTGCCCATTGGTCCTTCTTGAACCGGAGGTAATTAGTGAAGTCATTAATTAGTTAATTACTTAATAATTATATGTGAAATGACAGAAGGAGATGGATGTTAAATTCACAAATTTACTTAATGTGTAGTGGATTATAATTATTACAATATTAATTTTGATAAGTCAAGTCTGGCTAAGTTTATATTAATTTGTATAATATTAATTTGATAAGACAATTCTGGCCAAGATTTGTATCAGTGTATGTGTAATTGATAAGAAAAGTGTGTCTAAAGATTATAATGTGTATAATATTAATTTTGCTATGCCAAATTCTGGCAAGGATTTATTAATTTGTATAATATTAATTTTGATAAGCCAAGTCTGGCTAAAGGTTTGTATTAATGTACATTTGAAGTTTATATTATTTTCTTACATGTAATTGCTAAGCTCAAGTAGCTAGGATTTATTCAAAGGTAAGTTGTATCAGTGTTGTAAGTTGTAATCAGTGTTATTAATAAAGTTGAATTCAATACATTGCATCATGGCTGAAAATGAGGAAATTAATATAGAAGACAAACATATGGAATATAGAGTAAAGAAAGCATCAATACAGGCTAGAAAAGTTCATGTAACCAAGGCATATAATAAGTGCTTGGAATTAATGAATCAAGAAACTGTGAATACTGATGATTTAAAATTGTATTTAGATGCTCTAGGTAATAGATATGATTCATACAAATTATATTACAACAAATATGAAGGAGATTTATTAGTAAACTGTGTAGATGAGACTGAAATAGATCTCATAATTAATCAGTATTATGAATTAGAGGAAAAGATTCTTTCTTGTAAAAGTCAGGCCTTGAATAAATTAAAATGTGTTAACCAGGTAGTTGGTCAGTCTGCTCCAACAAATAATATGTCTTTGCCAAAACTCCCAGAACTATGTTTACCTGTATTTAATCCTGGTGAAAATTGGGAGGAATTTTGGTCAATTTTTAAAGCAGCTGTGCATGACAGGAGTGACCTAGCCTGTGTAACTAAATTATTTTACCTCAAAGGACAGGTAAGAGGAGATGCTCACATACTCATACAAGCCTTTCCCAATGTAGATGACTCTTACAAGGAAGTAGTTGACTTGTTGAATGTAACTTATGGTAATATAGAACATAGTAGGTTGGATCTAGTGAATATCATTGTTAATTTAAAATCTCCAGATCACACAAAGGTTTACAGCAGTTTAGAGTTAAACTGGAGAGCACTCTCAAAACTTTAAGTAACAAATATAATCTGAAGGAATCAGACTGGTTATTGAGTGCCATGGTACAGAATAAATTAAACTTTAAAACACTTGAATGGCTCTCGAACAAATATCACAAGGGTTATTTTGGTCTGGAGGAAATAAGACTAGGTCTACAAGAATTAATTGTTCAGTTGCAGACCAGCCAACTAACTCATTTTAAAGATGCAACACAAAATAACTCTGAGGTATCTGTCAAGTTTCACAAAGGGAAAAATTATCCCAATGTTGTTAATCAAAATTCATTTCCTAAAAAGAGTTGCATAGGTGCATATCAAGCAGCAGGAATCAGAAATAATGATTCTCCACAAGGTAAGAAGAATAAGTACCCTCCTAAGAGTAGCCCAGTTAATAAGAAACCAGTCAAAGAAAAGAGAGATTGTCTCTTCTGCAAGGGTACTCATTTTTCTAAGAATTGCAATGCATACAATTCATGGAATGATAAAGTTGAAAGATTGGAGGAACTTAACAGATGCATCAGGTGTTTGGGTAATCACAATGTAAAGGATTGTTATGCCAAATTAAACTTCTGTTATCAATGTCACAAAGGAAGACACCATATAGTCATGTGTAAAGGTCTATATGATAACGTTCATAATAATGATAATGTTGACAATCCTGACACAACAGTAGCTAATGTAAAAATTGCTGCTAATGTTAATAATGATGGTTTTGCTGAAGTAGCCTTACCTGTGTTACAGGTAAAAATTGATGATAAAAGGCATAAATAAAAAAATGTAAATGCATTATTAGACCAGGGATCCTAGTGTACTTTCATAAAACGTAAATGTCTTGATGATATGAAAGTACAGATGGGAGATCCCACAACTTTAAAATGATCTGATTTTCTCTCGGATAAAAGGGTTCAGTTGTATGACACTGTTTATGTAACTGTCAGGTTGGGCAATGAGAAAAAACGTGTTAATGCAGTAATTGTAGATAGACTTCCAGAGAAAATATCTACAGTACGGCTAGTAAAGCTACAGAAAGACTCTCACATAATGTAAATTTAGCACCTTCTGGGGTAAGTGGTGATTCTGTAGGCCCAATAAATATTTTGATAGGTAGTGACTATTATGCCTCCTTTGTAAAGGGTATGGTAAAGAAATGTGGTGTCACCCTTTTGAAGACTGCAGGAGGCCATGTAATGTATGGTAGGATTCCTCGTAATAATAATTCATGACTAGAGGAAACTACAAATACCATAACTGTGTGTCTTACTCATGAAGTCGTGCCCCAGTATAATTCTTCCATAGAGGATGATGTTGAGCCAGTGCATAAATTGTGGGAATTAGACAGCATTGGAATAAATGTAAATGAAGAAAGTCCAGACGATTCTTTTACTCAGGAGCAATACCTGAGAGATGTAAAATTTGAATCTGGACAATACTGGGTACGACTTCCATGGAGACTGAACCATCCAGAATTGCCCACTAATTACAGAATGGCATATGGACAATTAAAGGCTCAGCTCCGCAAACTGAGTAAGACACCAGAATTGTTAACTGCCTATAATGATATAATTGCTGAGCAGTTAATAAATTTGTAGAAGAGGTACCTCCTGAGCAAGCCAAAATTTATGGTCACTATTTGCCACATCACGGAGTGAAGGAGGATTCTAAGACCACTCCTTTGAGGATTGTGTTTAATTGTAGTACCAGGAGTAACAAAAATGTACCTAATTTAAATGACTGTTTGATGACAGGTCCGTCGTTGACGGAAAATTTAGGAGATATCTTATTAAATTTCAGAGTAAAGAATTATTCTTTTACGGCTGACATAAGTAAAGCTTTCATAAGAGTGGGTTTACAAGAGGCTGACCGGGATTGTACCTGCTTCTTATGGCCTGAGAATCCTATTGACCCACTTAACCCTCTGAAAACCTTTTTCTTTAGGAGCGTATTATTTGGCGTTACATCCAGTCCGTTCCTACTTCAAGCAACGATAAATGCACACCTTAAATGTACGGGAAGTCCATTGAGTAAAGTAATGAGCAAACAATTTTATGTGGACAATTTCCTGGGTGTGACGTCAACTGAAGAGGAACTGTTAATGACTTATGGAGAGGCTAATAAAA
Organism: Cherax quadricarinatus; assembly: GCF_026875155.1. Taxonomy (NCBI): domain Eukaryota; kingdom Metazoa; phylum Arthropoda; class Malacostraca; order Decapoda; family Parastacidae; genus Cherax; species Cherax quadricarinatus. The sequence continues at coordinate 1,046,058 of NC_069450.1, read as the reverse complement.
TAATGCAAAGTGCAAATATGCCTCTTAGAGAATGGAATAGCAATTCGTCCAAATTAAAGGACAAAATAAGTAAAGATTACCCTGGAGATGAAGTGCCAAAATGTAGTAATGTACTGGGTTTAACTTGTGATACTGAGAGAGATTTGTTAATGTTAAAACCTAATAACAGTATGCCCAATATATTAACTAAGAGAGTTTTGCTTGCTAAAATTTCCAAATATTTTGATCCACTAGGTTTAGTGTCACCCCTTACTGTAAGAGGGAAATTATTAATACAGGAAGCACTAGGTAGGGTAGCATCAGGTAGGGTAGGCTCCAAAACCTGGTGGTCCCTGGTCAAGGACAGACAAGGTTATCTGCCTGATGAACTTATTCCACCTCTAAATCGACAGGATGGGACCACCTCTACTAGTAGTCAAGAGAAGGCGAACCTCTTTGCTGAACACTTTGCTACCAAAATGCAAGTTCCTGATCCAGCAAGGGTCCCTCCTTGGCTAGCTGCAAGAACTGTGTCAAAACTGTCAGTGGTGACAATAAGGCAGGAGGAGGTGCATTTCCTTCTTAAATCGCTGGACCAAGAAAAGGGTGTGGGCCCAGACAAGTTGAGCCCAAGATTGTTGAGAAGATGTGCAGACCAGCTAGCAGCACCTCTAACTCGCATCTTTCAGCACTGCCTAGTACAGTGTAAATGGCCCTCTCTATGGAAAGAGGCAAATGTAAATCCCTGTTCACAAAAAGAAGAGCAGAGCAGAAATCAGCAACTACAGACCAGTGTCACTCTTGTCAATCACTGGTAAGATCCTTGAGACAATAATCTCAAGACAAATGACAGAGTTTTTTGACTACCACTCACTACTTTGTGATCGTCAATATGGCTTCAGGAAAGGTTACTCTGCTGCTGATCTGTTGTTAAACCTCTCCACTAAGTGGCACCAGTCACTGGATGAATCCAAAGTCAGCTGTGTGGTAGCACTGGACATTGCTGGCGCTTTCGACCGGGTGTGGCACCAGGGCCTCTTAGCAAAACTTCAAGCACTGGGAATTGCGAGCTCTATGCTATGTCTCCTCAGTGATTACCTTCATGGTAGATCTCTAAGTGTAGTTCTCAATGGAACGGAATCAGCAAGACATCCTATTGGGGCAAGTGTTCCACAAGGAAGCGTGCTGGGTCCATTGTTATGGAATGTCTACTTCAACGACCTTCTTCATCTCATCCCAGAATCACATGCATATGCAGACGACTGTACACTGACATTCACTTATCCAAGAGAAGAAATGCCAGGTGCTCTAAGCTACATCAATCACCAGCTGAGAGCTGTATCAGCTTGGGGAAATAGATGGCAAGTAACATTTGCACCTGAGAAAACGCAAATGATCGTCTCTAGGCACCACGATGGTAATGCTGGGGCAGTAGTAAGGATGAATGGGAGGGTGTTGGTACCTGGAGAAGAAGTTGATATCCTTGGGGTGAAATTTGACTCCAAACTAACCATGAAGAACCATGTTGTAAATCTTGCAAACAAGGCAGCCAGGAAGCTTACAGCACTTCGCCGTATCTCGCATCTGCTTGACAGTAGGGGTTGCAAGATCCTGTACGAGGCACAAGTACGCTCACACCTTGAGCATGCTCCACTTTCTTGGTTTGCCTGTCCCCCCTCTCATCTGCTACTGCTTGACAGAGTAGAGAACAGAGCAAGACGTCTCATCTCTCGCCTGGACCCATCCTGGATAGATCTGTCATTTTAGCAGAGCCTTCAACATAGGGATGTGGGTGGCCTTACTGTTATGTACAAGGCCAATATTGTCAAAATACCACACTTGGATCCACTTCGAGGACAGCGTGAAACAAGCTTTTATGCCACAAGACGGGCGCAGAAAGCAGCAACTTCACTCTGGCTGTACCCTTCTCCAGAACATCACTCCATTTGAGATCATACATACCCAGGATGACTCGAGTATGGAACACATTTGTACAGCATAATGATGTCAACGAGATAAAGTCAGTTGATCAAATGAAAATGCTGGCCCACAGATGGCTCCAACTTCATCCTGTTCCCTACTTGTATGTCTCATAACAATAAAAATGCTTTCAAATGAGCTGATGTAGGTAACAGCTCTTAGCTTGCCAATAAAGTTAGGAATCCTTAACCTGTAAATAGCTTGTCAATAAAGCTAGGGATCCTTAACCTTGTCAAACCCTGTGTAAAAAAAAAAAAAAAAAAAAAAAAAAAAAAAAAAAAAAAAAAAGCATGGAAACTTAAATGTGCTTGGGATGAAATTCTACCTGAGGAATTCATTAACAGGTGGGATGAATTAATTGGTGTTTATGAGAAAATTCCAATGTTGGAGTTCCCACTCCAGGTGGCCAATCCAAATGGAAAAAATGTACTCCACATTTTTTTGTGATGCTTCAAAATTGGCATATGGAGCAGTTGCTTACCTTCAATGTAATAGTGTTATTCCTCTTGTTATGTCTAAGGCTAAAGTGTCTCCAATTAAATCACGCACCTTACCTCACTTGGAATTAACAGCCATTTATGTAGGTGTCAAATTAGCTAATTATATAAGAAATAAGTTGCAGGAGATAAATATTAGTGACACTGTAATTTGGTCTGATGATGAGGTATCCTTACAATAGCTTCATAATGGAAACAGTAAAATTGTGTACGTACAAAACAGAGTCGCTGAAATTAATCAGATGCAAGAGAAGTATAATAGTTTGGGTCAGCATATGTTAACATTTAATCATATACCTGGTGAGGAGAATCCAGCTGATTTCTTGTCTCGAGGTTTACCTTATGCTAAATTTGTAAATTTTGTATCATGGTTTAAAGGACTGAGCTGGTTGGTAAATAAAGCAAATTGGCCTGTACAAAAGGCATATATTGCTCCTGTTGAAATTACTGTGACCACCACTCCAATAGTTTGTCCTTTATCCATTGATATAAATAAGTATTCTTCTTTACCCAAACTGATCAATGTAACTAAGTTGGTGTTTGAATTTCTAAACAAGATAAATATTTCATATAAGTTTTCACATCCTCTTGAATATTGGATAAAGAGGGTACAGGAGGAAATCCATGGAAATGAGATTAAATTGATGATGGAAAGAAAAATTGTGAAAGGTTCCATAATAGAGAAATTGGGGCTGTATTAAGAGAATGTAAATAGGTGCAGGTTACAAAATGCTGAATTGGGTGATTATGCTAAACACCCTATCTTACTGCCCAAAACTCATCATCTAACAAATTTAATTGTTCTAAATGCCCATAAAAATGTAATGCATGGTGGTGTACAAGATACCTTAAATTGTATTATGGAAACTTTCTGGATTCCACAAGGACGGCAAAGTATAAAAAGGGTGATTAAATCTTGTGTAATATGTCGCCGTGTGGATGTCAGATCGTATATGTACCCAGGTCCTCCACCATTGTCAAATGAGCAATTTGAGTCGTTTAGCAACGAATTCCGGCCGGCCGCAGTGTAGAAAATACTGTATATATTTTCCAGAAATTCAGTATTTATATGAAAATAGATGGCCATACTATATTTAATAATATTTATGTCATAGAAAACGGAAAGCCTGCATCTGCGCAGAAGGAAACTCGCCATCTTGGTTTTGAATTTTGTACAAATGTTGGTGTAATAGGAAGAATTTTTCGTGCTCTAGAGGTTAAAATTGTGTTACCTCTCAAATAGGAAATGAAATTGGTGGATGTGCATTCCTGCATAACTTGAGATATCAGACGACTGGACAAGACAGCTCCAGGAACCTCAGATAAGCTCTCTAGATTTGTGTGTAATTCTGGCTAGCATTATTTTCATAGATTTAGTTAGAGTGAGGTTTTCTGAGTATGATACACATTAATCTCCAGTCAAATTGGTGAGTGATATTGAGATATATTTTCCTTCTGTTATGTAATTGTGTGTGTATATATATAATAATTATATATATATATATATATTATATATATATATATATATATATATATATATATATATATATATATAACCATTTATTATTTTTAATATACAGTCCACAAATTTATATATTTACCATTGTTCCTGGTGTATGTATATTTCATTTAATTAATAGGTCCAGAGCAACTTGTGGTTATGACAGTGGTAGGTATCGAAGGGGACATTTTTTGCGACCTAGGTGTCCCAAATTCCTACTTGTCTATGTAACATTGATAAATAATAATTATCTTTGTTATCATTTACTGTTATGTACATAATTAGTTACATTCAGATAAATGCAATTTTCCACAACGCCCTCTACAACAGTTTTTTTCTGCTTTAGCATTTAGGTTCCCCACCACAATTACTCTAACTTAGTTCAAAAACACTCTTAGTACTTTCTTAACGTTTCCAAAAATCTCTCTCCTCTCTATACTCCTCTGTTCTCCAGGTTCATAAACACTACGTATTTAGGTACACACAAATACTCACAATGAGTGATAGCTGGATATACACTTGTCAATCTTAATACAAAGCATCAACTACTAAGACTCTCACATTCCTAAATCAACCTGCTAGGAAACTCTCAGACCTCCTGAAGAGATATATAGTGTATAGCGTAACATGCTACGTTTGGAATATTTGCCTTTTCGTGCCGGCATGAGGCTAGTGTATTAGTTATCAAATCATTAAGACTTTTTCCCAGAACTGATAAGTCTTCCTCATTAACATAAAAAAAATGGGCAAAGCAGAAAAAGATTTTTTTTCGGTTTTTTTAAACCCCCCTAAAGGTTAGCCCCCAGGATAACTCAAAAAGGGCAGTGCGCCCACCCGAGGACGGGTCAAATTTAAATTTCCATTGGGGCCCCAATTTTGCCCCCCGGGTTTGCGCCCCCACCCCAGTAAACCCTAACCCCCAGGTACCTATTTTTCTGCTAGGGAACAGGGCAACGGGGGAAAGGAAACCCCCTTTCGAAATGTTTCCCCCCGGGGGGGAAAATCAAACCCGGGCCCCCGTGGGGTAAAGCGAGAGCTTTAGCCCCCAAGGCGACGGGGCCCCCACAAGTTCTACACGGAAAGTGAAAGCACCTAAAGCCACGGTGAATAAGCAAATTTGAAGAAAGTTTTGGGACGGTCAGAGTAATTATCAGTAAACTGGAAAAATCACCGTCATTGTTGCTGACAGGGCTAAACCCCACTAAAAAAAAAATAGGGGGAAAAACCCCCCCTTTTTTTTCCCAACCCCCCCCTGAAGAAAAACCCACCTAAAATTTGGGGGGTTGTTTCCATTTTACAAAATTAAATACAATCTTTTCCCAAGGGGCTAAAAGTTTTTTCCCCAAACCGCTTTGTATTTTTTTAAACATTCACATTTAAATTTTAAAAAATTAAACCCTTTCCAGTCATTTACTTTTTTAAAACTTTTTAAAAAGGAAAGGGAAAAATTTGGGTTTAAGTTTTAGTGGGGGAAATTTCCCAAATACAAAATTTTTAAGAATAAGTACATTACGAACATCCCGATGATTGGCTGCGGGTTTTTAATAAGGCCCAAATGAGGAAACCCGGGAAACCGCCGTTTCAAACCTGACCCGGGACTGACTCAGCCAAAGGGGGGTTTAAACCAGCAGCTGAAATTTTTGCTTTTTGGGTTGGTTTAGGTGTGAGGGAAAATAATTTGCCCTTTTCTGATTGGGTTATAAAATTAATCATAAAAGGTTTTTGCCTTTACAAGGCAGAGAGGAAAAGCAATGCGGGGTCAGTTGTCAGGGGGGTCAGACAGCAGTAAAGTCCCCATGTGCATTACCAGGGGGGGGTTCAGTGTAAAAGATATGTACACAAAAAAACCCCGCACTCCCCTATGTGCGGGTTTTTTGTTATTTTTCCATTCACGGTTTGCCCTTTTTTTTTATTTTTTCTTAAAGTATGTAATTATTTTTTTAAAGAGACTGCAAAACGAAATACAAAAAATGATTGCTGGCCCGGCCTAACCTGCGTCTACAAAGGGACAAAATTGGAAAATCGCTGATTCTTTTAGATCATTTGAAAAATTTTAAAATCTTCAAGGGGCCCCCTGGCCTGGTGGCTAAAAACTCTCACTTCCCACGGCGAGGGTCAGGTTTCCCATTTCCCCCAAAGGGTAGAAATATTTGGGGGGCTTTTCACCGGTTTTTCTTTTTACCAATCATAAATGGGTTTCCTGGGTGTTTGTCGACGGTGTGGGTTGCATCCCGGCCCCCCAAAAGACCAAAAAACCCCAAAAAGCTCTGCATGACAAGGGGCTTTCCTTTTTTTGTTGTATGTCTTTATCCAACTAGGAAATTGGGATACCGATTTTACTTTTTGGGAAAATTATTATTTGGCTATAATTTTATAGGGTTAGAATTTTGGGGAATTTTTTGGGGTTTCCTGGAGGTTTTTTCCCGGGGTCCAAAACCCCCCCCGGCCCCGGGCCCTGCCAGCCTCCCCGTGGATCAAAGGGCTGATCAACCAGGGTGTTTTCTGCTGGCCCCAAGCAGTCCAACCCAAAGAGCCCCAGCCCGGGTATCCGGGGATTGACCCTTTTGGGATCTGTCCAGCTCTCCTTGGGGGCAGCCAAAAGGGGTTTTTTGGCCCAATTCCTAATGCTTGAAAGGGAGGTGGGAACGTCTTGGGCCCGGGACGCTTTTGGTGGTTTTCCCCTTTGTGTACCAAAGGGGGGGGCCCCCACTTTTTTTTGGGGGCATTTTGGGATTTGCCTGCCCAATCTTTTCTTTCGTTTGGGAGTGATTTCTTTTGTGCAGATTTGGGCCTTCCTTCCAAAAATTTTCCCAAATGTAGATTATGATATATCTTCCCCCCCCTGCTTCCAACGAAATACAAGTCCCAAATCCCAAGCGTTTCCCGTAGTTTTGGGGCTTGGGCAGAACTTATACTGCAGTAAAGGATCTCGTACACTCTAGATCTGCGATTTCACCTGCTTTGAATGGAAATTTAATGTACAGCATATTCCCAGCCTAGAGGAACAATGTTTTTGAAAAGGTCATCATTGGCTTGGCTTCCTCATTTTGAAGTTTAAATTATCCATCCTTTATTTTCTTTGCACGTGTGCATGGCCTGTTTGTGCCTTGAAAGTGAGATCCTCAGACTTTAAAACCTCCCGGCCCCTTACTTATTTTTTCCGCCTTATTGTTGGCCGGAGTCAGTAGTATACTCTTTTCATTTTTATCTCCTCCTTTTCATAACGGAGTAGTTGGAATTGCCCTCCTGAACATCATTTGTTTACCGTTGCCCAGGGAAAACTTTGTTTTATCTTCTTGGGGGTTTAAACCCGGCCCTAGCAGTGACAGCCTCATGCAGTCCTGTATCACCCGCAAAGGTGTTTGGGTGCTGTTTTTTATCTTGTTTTTGGAAAAGCTTTAAAAATGCTGGGTTTAAACCCTATCTCCACTTATTCACTAGCAAAGCAACCCATAGATCAAGTATTTTAAAGGGTTTCGTCAATTGTCACTATAAAAGAGCGTTTAAAAAATTTTTTTTAGGGAAAGCAATTAAACAAGGATGTTTGTGTTTTGTTCCCAACCCTAAGATACTCTTAATGGACTGTCTCGAATGCATGTTTTAAATCACATTTTGTTGCTACTTTTAGTTTGGGTTGAACATTTGGTTGGCTTTAGGAGGGGTTACTTGCTGGAGAGGGTTTTGAAAGACCCGAAATATGTGGGGGGTAGAGAGCGAGGGAAGTAAGAGCCTAGGAGCCCTGCTAAGTTGGAGATCCGGCTAAGAATGAATACAAGTTTTTCATCCCTTTTTGCCCCTTCTTTAAAATTTAATTCTTAATAACTAAGATGGTATTATAAAATCACAATAATTAAAAAAAGCAAAATGAACTATATAAAAGATAAATTTTCAGTTTTTTTTCTAATCCTCTTAACTGTCCTTGCCACTCCCCTTTTTATTTTACAATAATTTTTAATTACAATTTTTTTTTTGTGTGGGAGGAGAGGTGAAATAAAATGTGGAGAGTGGGGAAAAAAATTGAATAATTAAAAGTGTAGTCCAGTGAGGACTTAAATTTCTTGTTTAATTTTTAAGTACTTACTAAGGCTTGATGGCCCTCACCACCTGTCTGAATGTTTCAAGAAAAGTTGTGGCAGTGATAAAATTACCCAATGAGGATACAGAGAACTTTTTTTCCCCCTTTGAAACCTTCAGTCTACCTAACTGGGAGTGTCGAGGGTCACCGCCCCCGCGGGGCCAGTCCCTGACCAGATCAAGTACATCACAGCCCGATAGACAGGTGTTACTTTGGCCCCACACAGGCTATTAGAGCTTCCCTTATACGTAAGATGGGAAGTGTTGGGCCCCTTACATTTTTTGTTCTCTAAACCATACCACGGGGGGATTTTAACCCGGTCAGAGCTCAAAACCCAGACCGTCCCGAGGTTGGAGTTTTGAGACTCTCTGACCCCGGGGGTTTAAATCCCACCCCTGGTTGGTTTTTTGCAATCGTGTCATTAGATTTCGTGAGTCAAAGTGTTTTCTCCACGTACTCAAACTCTGCTTTTTATGGGACATTGTATCATCTTCCGGCCTCTTGCTCTCGTAGGAAGTGTTTTGTGTACAGATTTTAAGGCCAGTCCTTGGAATTCCGGTTAAATTTATGGTATTTTTCTTCTTTTATTCCCAAGAGGAAAGGTCAAAGCATTCAAAGCTTCAGTAATGAAGTGCATGACTGAATTTTACAATGCAGTGAAATTCTTGTACATTCCCCAGGTCTGCAGTTTCCCTGCTTAAAATGTTTGTGTACATCAGTATTCTAGCCCAGGGAAAACAAGTGACTTAAAAGATCATCACTGGGTTGGCATCCCTTTTTATAAAGGTTCTCTTTATCCATCCCTCATATTTTTCCCCTTTTTGCGGGTTGTGTTTTTTTGGCTTTTTTTTTTGGGTTGGGGGTGTGTGGGGGTGTGGGTGGGGGGTGGTGGGTTTCCGCGCGCGTGCCTTTCGATCCTTAAATAAATTAGTAATGTTTTATTAAACTGTGTTTGTTAGTGTCTTCTACACAACACACACACACCACACACCACACACCACACACAAACCACACACACCCACCCACTCACGACACACACCAACACACACACACCACACACACACACCACAGGAACACACAAAAAAAAACCCACAAAAACACCCAAAAAAGCACCCCCCCTACCACAAAGGGAAAAAAAAAAAAAAACCCAAAAACCCCCGGGAGGGTTAGAAGGAAAAAAGAAAATCCCGGGACGAATTATTTAGGGGAACGCCCCCGGATGCGACCCCCCAGCCACAAAAGGGATTTTGGTGGGAAAGGACCGGGGGAAAAGGAAACTTGGGGAAAAGTTCCACCCCCGGAATGAACCCCCCGGGCCCTCCGTTGGGTAACGGGTCTTTAGAGGGGAGGGAGGGGGGGAGAAAGGGAGGGGTGAAAGGAAGGTGGGAAACCAATTTTTGGTCTGGAAAAGAGAAGTTGG
>NC_069450.1:1018935-1036106 GCF_026875155.1 Cherax quadricarinatus | reverse complement strand
TTTTTCCCCATTACACCACTTTTGTAAAAAAATTAAAAACCCAAAGGGCGAGTTTCCTTTTGCGCGACGCGGGCTTTCCTTTTTTCTATGACATAAATATTATTAAAATGTAGGCCATTTTTTTCATAAAATACTAAATTTTCGGGAAAATATATCAGTTTTTTCTACACTGGGGCCGGGCCGGAATTCATTGAAACGACTCAAATTGCTCATTTGCAATGGTGGGGCCCTGGTACAATAGGACGACTCCCAGGGCACATTTTACACAAATTTAATCCCCTTTTTTAAAATACTTTGCCGTCCTTGTGGAACCCCAGAAAGTTTCCATAATACTTTTAAAAAGGTATCTTGTACCCCACCGCATTACATTTTTATGGGCTTTTTAAAACAAAAAAATTTTTGATGAGATTTTTGGGCAAAAAGAAGGGTGTTTACATAATCACCCAATTCAGCTTTTTGAAAACCTCCCTCTAACCTTATTCCCTGTTCCTAAATACACCCCCAATTTCTCTATTATGGAACCTTTCACAATTTTTTTTTTCCATCATCAATTCAATTAAAATTTCCATCATTTCCCCTGTACCCCTTTACCAAATTTTCAAGAGGTGGAAAACTTAAAAATTTACCTTGTTTAGAAATTAAAACACCAATTTTGTTACATTGATCTTTTGGGTAAAAAAGAAACTTATTTTAATAAATGGATAAAGGACAAAATTCGGTGTGGTCACATAATTTAAACAGGACAATTATGCCTTTTGTACAGGCCAATTTGCTTTTTTCCCAAAAGCTCACCCCCTTTAAAACCAGATACATAATTTAAAATTTTCAAAGGTAAACCCGAGACAAAAATCAGCGGATTCCCTCACCAGGATATGATTTAAAATTTTAAAATATCTGACCCAAACTATTTTACTTTCTTGCATGATTAAATTTCAGTGACTGTTTTTACACACAATTTTCGTTTCCCTTATGAAACCATTGTAAGGGTACCCCATCATCAGACCAAATTACAGGTCACTAATATTTATCCCGCAATTATTTTTTATAATTACTAATTTGAAAACCTACATAATGGGTGTTTTAAATTTCCCCTGGGCAAGGTGCAGATTTAATTGGAACACTTTTTTACAAGAAAATTATTTTTTTTTTTTTTTTTTTTTTAAAAAAAAATTTAATTTTTTTTTTTTATTGGTTTTTGGAAAAACAAAATTTTCTCATAATCACCAAAATTATCCCCCCTTTTTAATGAATTCCCAGGTAGAAATTTCATCCCAAAAATTTAATTTTTTCCATTCTCCTGATTAATAATTTCCCCCTAATAACATAAACCCCTGTAAAAATTTTGGGGAAACTTTCAAGCAAAACTCCTTTTTTAATTTTTGGGCATAAAAAGTAATTTATTTTTTTAACTTAACAAAACTCTCTTATAATTTACCCCTACAAATTTTTAAAAAATTTCACTTCAACTCCAGGGAAAAAAATTTACTTTTTTTCCTTAATTTTACAATTGCTATTCCATTCTCTAAAGGCTATTTGCATTTTTGCATTTTTTAAATAGCCTCTCCATAAGCAAAACATTCCTCTTCAGTTGAGTCACACCCAGGAAATTGTCCAAAAAAATTGTTTGCTCATTACTTTTACTCAAGACTTCCCTACTTTTAAAGGGTGTGATTAATCGTTGCTTGAAGTGGGAAGGGGACTGGATTAGCACAAATAATACGCCCCAAAGAAAAAGGTTTTCGAGGGCAAGGGGTAATAGTTTTCCGGCCCAAAGAAGGGGTACAACCCCGGGTCAGCCTTTGAAAACCCCAGTCTTATAAAAGTTTTACTTATGTCAGCCGAAAAAAGGCAAAAATTTTTACTCTGAAATTTAAAAGTATCTCCAAATTTTTCCGTCAACGACGGACCTGTCACAGTATTTAAACTGGGTAATTTTTGTTACTTTTGGGCCAAAATTTAAAACACAATCCTAAAAGAGTGGTTTAGAACCCTCCTTCACCCGTGATGGGGGAAATATGACCATAAATTTGGTTTCTCGGGAGGACCTCTTCTATAAATTTTTTAAATTTAAATGCCCCAAAAATTAAAAATTTAGGCAGTTAACAATTCGGTGTTTACTCGTTTGCGGAGCTGAGCCTTTGTCCATAGCCTTTCGAAAATAGGGGCCAAAATCTGGAGGTTCAGTCCCGGGAAGTCGTACCCAGTATTGCCAGAAAAATTTTACCTCTCAGGTATTGCTCCTGATAAAAGAATCGCGATTTTTCTTTTCATTTTTCCAATCTTTTAATTCCCCAATTTATGCACTGGCCAACATCATCCTCTAGAAAAAATTATATGGGGACGATTTCTGAGTAAGACACACAGTTATGGATTTTTTTTTTCCTCTAGCAAAATTTTATTATTACGGGGAACCTACCATACTTTACGGGCCCTCCTCAGCTTAAAAAGGGTGACCCCAAAAATTTCTTTACCATACCCTTTTAAAAAGAGGCAAAACCTCCCTATCAAAATATTTTATTGGGCCTACAAATCCCCACTTCCCCAGAAGGTGTAATTTACATTATGTAAAGTCTTTCTGTAGCTTTACTAACCCAAACTGAAAAATTTTTTTTCGGGAAAGGCTTCACAATTACGCATAAAAAATTTTTTCTCATTGCCCAACCCTACGTTACAAAAACAGTGCATACAATTAACCCTTTTACCCGGGAAGAAAAATCAAAATTTTAAAGTTTGGGATCCCCCTTTGTACTTTAAATCACAAAAATTTTTACGTTTATGAAAGTCCCGGATCCCTGGTCTAATAGATTTATTTTTTTTGATTTATGCCTTTCATCATAAATTTTTTACCTGAAAACACAGGTAAGGTACTTCAGAAAAAACCTCATATAAATTTAGCAGCAATTTTACATTAGCTACGTTGTGTGGATTGCAACTTAAAATCTTATTTCAACGTTATCATAAAAACCCTTTACACATGACTATTTGTTTCCTTTGTGACTTTGATAACAGAATTAATTTGGCATAACAATCCTTTACATTGTGATTCCCCAAAAACCTGATGCATCGTTAAGTTCCCCAATCTTTAAATTTATCTTTCCCATAAATTTGAAAGCATTGCAATTTTTTAAAAAATGAGTACCCTTGCAGAAAGACAATCTCTCTTTTCTTTCGGGTTTTTCTTATTAACTGGGCTACCTAGGAGGGTACTTTTTCTTCTTACCTTGGAATCTTTTTTTCTGACCCTGCTATTGATATGCCCCTATCAACTCTTTTTAGAAATGAATTTTGATTAACAACTTTGGGTAATTTTTTCCTTTGTAAAACTTACGATACCCAGGGGTTTTAGTTTTTGCACTTTAAAATGAGTTAGTTGGTGGTCTGCAATGCACATTAACTTGTAGACCTAGTCTTTTTCCCCCCGACCAAAAATAACCCTTTGATATTTTTTTCGAGGCCATTCAAGTTTTTAAAATTTTTAATTTTTCTGTACAGGGGCACTCAATAACCGTCTGATTCCTTCAGATTAAATTTATTACTTAAAGTTTTGAGAGTGCTCCCAGTTTAACTCTAAAGCTGTAAACCTTTTTTGTGATCTGGAGATTTTAAATTAAAAAATGAAATTTTCCCAGACCAACCTCTTTTTTTCTATTTACCTTAAGTTTCCTTTAACAAGTCAAATCTTCCTTGTAAAACATCTACTTGGGGAAAAGGGTTTTGATATTGAGCATCTCCCTTACCCCGCCTTTTAGGTAAAATAATTTAGTTACACAGGCTAGGCACTCCTGCATGCACAGCTGCTTTTAAAAAATTTTTCCAAATTCCCCCAATTTTCCCCAGGATTAAATACGGTAAACATAGTTTTGGGGGTTTTGGCAGACATATTAAAATTTTGGAGCAGACTGACCCAAATGCCGGTTTAACACATTTTAAAATTTTTCAAGGCCCGACTTTTTCAAAAATCTTTTCCTCTAATTCATAATACGATTAATCATGAGATTTATTCATCTCATCTACACAGTTTACTAAAAAATCTCCTTCATATTTTGTAAAAAATTTTTATGAATCTATCTATTTCCTAGAGCCTTAAATACAAATTTTAAAACATCATTTCACTTTCTTGATTCTTTTAATTTCCAAGCATTATTAAAATGCCCTTTTTACAGAAATTTTCTAGCCCGTAGTGATGCTTTTTTTACTTATTTCCATATGTTTGTCTTCTTATTAATTCCTCATTTTCAGCCATGAGCAATGTATTAAATTCAACTTTTTTAAGAACATGATTACAACTTACAACCGAACAACTTACCTTTTTAAAAAATCCCGCTACTTGAGCTTAGCAATTACATTAAGAAAATAAAATTTTAAATTCAAATGTACTTTAAAACAAACAAACCTTTTGCCAACTTTGGGTTTTCCAAAAATTTAAAATTTTAAAATTAAAAAAATCCTTGCCAAATTTTGGGATAGCAAAAAATTAAAATTTAAAAACATTTTAACTTTTGACACATTTTTTTATCCCTTACCATCACGATACAAAAACTTGGCCCAAAAAGTCTTTCAAATTAATATTATAAAATTAATAAAAATTAGCCCGACTTGAATTATCAAAAATATTGTAATAATTATAATCCACTACACATTAAGTAAATTTGAATTTAACATCCTCTCCTTCTGTCATTTCACTTTTAATTATAAGAATTAACAATTAATACTTCACAATTACCCCGGTTCAAGAAGGGCCAAAGGGGAAATAAAATGTGGAAAAATTTCATTTATCGTAGTAACTCTTAGTACAAAAGGGAAATAACAAGATAATTTTATTTAAGGGTTTAAAAGACAAGTAGGGAATTTTTGGGGCCCTAGTGCAAAAATGTCCCCTTCGATACCTACCATGAATCCCCAATTGCTCTGGGCCATTAATTATTTAAGAAAAATAATACACAGGAAAGCTGGTAAATAAAAAAATTTTTGGGGCTTTATTAAAATTAAAAAGGGTTATAGTAATACAAACCCCTTTAAACAGAAGGAGAATATACAAAACATAACACTCACCCTTGACTGGATTTAAAGGTATCATACTCGAAACCTCACTTTTACTAAAACTATGAAAATAAAGGGCCCGAATTTCAACAAATCGGAGCTTAAACGAGTTCCTGGAGCTGTCTTGTCCGTTTTTTGATATCTCAAGTTATGCAGGAAAAGCACACCACCAATTTCGCTCCATTTGAGAGGGTTTCAGCCAATTTTAACCCCTTTGAGCACGAAAAATTCTTTTTATTAAACCAAATTTTACAAAATTCAAAAAACCAAATGCGAGTTTTCCTTTTCGCAACGCAGGCTTTCCGTTTTCTATGACAAATATTATTAATACGTATGGCCATCTATTTTCATATAAATACGAATTTCTGGGGAAAAAAAACAGTATTTCCACAGGGGTTGTTTAGTTTAGGGGCAAGGGTAAAAGATAATTTTGGGGCCATCGATGAACTCTTTATGAAAGAAATTTGTTAAAGAATATTTTTAAAAGGGATATGGAAAAAGAAAGGGGGAATGACTTTAGTTTGTTGGATAGGAAACTTTTAAGAGTCATGTTTTTTTGAGGGGGAAACGTATATCAAACATTTTTTGTTTTAGTACAAGAAGTAAAAGGTAGATGGGTACAAAGGGTAATAAAACAGAAAGAGGTGAAAATTTATAAAAAGGGATAGGGAAGATATAAGTAAACCCCTTTTTGAAAGATGGGGTAGTAGAGTATAGACAAGAGGGTGAAGAATATGCAGAATCATGAAAGCAAAGTTTAAAAGGGGTTCAGCAAAAAGCTTGTGGATATAGGGGTGGGGCGGGAGAGAAAGTAGGGGGGGAATGGGTAGAGTGGTAAGAGAAAAAAGTAGCATAGGAAGGTTTTTTTCAAAGACGTATATAAGGAGGGAAGAGTTTTGGGAGAAAAGAGTTAAAGTGCGGAGGTGCTGCAACAAATTTATTTAAATAAGGAAAATTTTGGAGTGAGATTAATAATTTGGAAAATTAGTGAGGGAATGATTTTCAGTTAAAAAACAAAAAGGGGGTGAAGGTATCGGAAAGATGGAGGGAAATTTTGAGGAAATATTAAATTTGATGAAGATAGAGAAACTTGATTTCGTGCTTTCATGAAGGAATACATCTTTTAGGAGTGAGGAAGAACCAAAGGAGATGGGGGGGGAAAGGTGTGTAAGGGTGTGAGTAAAATAAAGGGGGGACAAACTAGGATGGATGGAATTCAAAAAAAGAAATGTTAAAAACAGGTGAAGTATGTTTGGGGGGGTTTTGGGGCTTTATTTATTCATTGCATGAAAGAAGAGAAAGGCCAGTACTTAGGGATTGGCAGAGAGATGCATAGTTTCTCTATTTAAAGGCAAAGGGAACAAAAGAGTGTAAGAATTATAGGAGAATAAGCCTGTTCAGTATACCTGGTAAGGTGAATAGCAGTCATTATTGAAAGAATTAAGGGTAAAACAGAGAGCAAATTCGCAGACAAACAAGGAAGGGTAGGGAGTGTGTAGACCAGGGTAAGGGTAAAGAAGTTTTTGTTGCATTTATAGATTTGGGAAAAAATACATGAAAAGGTAGGTAGGGGAGCAGTGTGGCAGATGTTGCAAGTGTATGGAATAGGCAGTAGGCTACTGAAAAGCAGTTAAGAGTTTTTACGAGATAGTGAGGTTCAGATAAGTGTATGTAGGAGAGAGATTATTTTCCAGAAAAAAGTAGGCCTTAGACAGAAATGCAAGATGTCAACATGGTTAATATATTTATATTATTATAACATAACTAAGCACTAAACCTACAATGGTCATACGTCACTGCAATATATTTATCGATGGGATTGTAAGAGAAGTGACTGCAGGGGTATTTAGGAAGACGTGTGAGATTGGAAAATACATAATCAAAGTGGAAGTTGTCACAGTTGCTTTTTGCTGATGACACTGTGCTCTTGGGAGAGTCTGAAGAGAAGTTACAAAGGTTGCTGGACGAATCTGAAAAGGTATGTAAAAGAAGAAAATTAAATGTAAACATTGGAAAGAGGAAGGTGATGGTAACAAAAAAAAGTTAGGTAATGAAAGACTGGATATAATTAGGGAGAGTATGGAGAAAGTGAATGTGTTCAGATATTTGGGAATGGACTTGGCAACAGACATGTCTATGAAAGACGAAGTGAACCACAAAAACTAATGAAGGAAAAAGGTGAGCTGTGCATTAAGGCATCCATAGAGACAAAGAAAGTTATCCATGGAGGCAAAGAAGGGAGGAGGCTAAATGCATTGTAGATGTCGTAGCTTGGAGATTAGAGGAGTGGGGTTCCTAAAAGCATTATCCAGACGATGAAGAGGGGTTTTTTGAGGTGGTTCGGGCATTTTGATCCAGCACGTTAGATAGGAGTGGAGCCAAGTGTTTTTTTTTATGATTATGTGCTATTGTAGTGAGTAAGATAACATTTATGAAGGAATTTAGGGCAACTGGTGGAAAGTACAGTGCCTGAACTCTGGAGGAGGGGTGGGGATATTTGTAGTTTTGAACTGTAGTGAAATCATGCCTTTGGCAGTGATGAATTTCCTCGGAAGAGCAGACAACAGCAGCAGCAGCAGCAGCAGCAACCAGCAGAGCAAGCAAGCAACAGCCCCGCAGCCCCCAAGCAGGCCCTTAGTAGTAAGAGCTGTCGTAGTATTAGATGTACTAATAGTAAATTAATGCAGTTTACATTTGTTTTAATTATATGATTTACAATTACTCAGCAACTAAAAAGGTTCTACTCCAACCTAAAAGGTTCTACTCCAACCAAAAAATTTCTACTCCAACCTAAAAGGTTCTACCCCAACCTAAAAGGCCTTCTCCAACCTAAAAGTTTCTACCCCCAAAACCCTAAAAGGGTTCAAAACTCCAACCAAAAAGGGTTTTCAAATTGGGCCCTTTAAAAGGGTACAAAAAAACATTAAAAACCCCAACATGATGAGTTTAAACCTCTCACGTCGTCCTTGTGGGGTAAAGTTTGTGGGTTTGTTGAAGATTGAAGAATGTTGATACCCCACCTTGTGTGCCCAAACGAGACTTTTTGGGGTTCCCTTTGTAGTGTCTGGCCTCTGGACAATGGTATTTTTTCGTGCCCGCTTTAGCCCTTTGGGGGCCAGGGGTGTGGGTTTAATATGGATTCGGGAAACTCGTTTGTGGGCGGGGGTAGACAACAAAACAGATTTGTCTGTGACAAAACGGGCCCCTTTATGGGAAAGATGCGCGGGTAGCTCATCTAAATTAGCTGATGAACTCATTGAGTATTCAAGCCCAATTTTTAGTTTTTCGTCACAGTACTGAGGCGTCGTAAAAGGGGTGCGCCTTTAGGCCCGTTGTTGAGCTGGGTAAAGAGGGGGAAGGCACGAAGGGTTTTTAATTTTTGGCAGGTATCAAAGTCAAAAACTCCGGCCCCACCTCTTCGCTTGTCACTACTAGGCCCACCCCCCTCCCCACTGCCCTTTTCAGCTTTATCGTATCTCTTCTTAAAGTATTTAGGTTTCCTCCCTCCACTTTTCCACTTTTAAATTTGTTCCATTTCCGACAATTTTAAGGCTGAAGAAATATTTTCCAAACCCCCCCATGACTTCCCGGGTTTTTTAAACCTTTCCCATTGACCCCTTTTTTCCTGTATTCAGTCCCTTAAATATTCTCATCCTTCCCCTTGTCTTTCCCTTTTCTTTTTTTAAATATGTCGTTATAAAGGCCCCTATCCCTCTTGTCCTCCATTGTCTTTCAAGCTGTTTTTCATTTAAACCCCTTCCCCCAAGGGCATCCCCCTTAAACTCTAAAAACTATTTTTTTTTGAAACTTTTCCACTTTCTTTAATGTCCTGACGTGCTTGGCCGGGTTTATGGGCTTTTCTGGGGCTCCATTTCCAATAGGGGCCGTTACCAAAGGGTATAGTTCGTGAATGGCTATTTTAAAATCCCCAAAACACTTTCTTGGGTTTGGGCCATCACCCAATGCTGCAGAAAGTTTTTTGGGGTTGATGTGAGAAACAGGGGATGTGTTCGGAAGTGCTCACCCAAGACCCTTCTTTTCGGGAAATAAAGTTTGGCACCCTTTGATCCCCCAAACGGTACTCCTCGGGCGGTCTTTTTTCCCCAATCCTCAAGTTTCTTGACTTTCCCATTTGGGGGGATTTTTAAAAACCCCGGGGAGCCATTTAAGAACTTTAAAAAGGGAAACCCCTGCAGCGGGCCTACGGGCCCCAATTCGAGGCAGGTCCAATTTTTCCACCCGGGCCCTTAAAGTCAATCCCCCAAACCTAGTCAGGCCCAGGTCAAAATTTCACCAAAGGGAAAAGGAGCAGGGCCATCTGCCCCTAGTAGACAAGTAGTCAGGTCCAGCTCAAAACCCACCCACCAACCCTCATGTATTTATCTAGCAAATTTTAAAAACTACACAAATTTTACCCTTAAAAACGTCGGGGGGATTTTTTTTAAATCCCCCGAAAACTCTATTCCCAAAACCCAGTGCTTTCTTATACCCTTTTCGGGAATCTGTTTTTTTTTCAGTTTACACCCCATTGCTGGTGAGTCCTATCCAGGCTAGATTTTTTTTGCATGCTTTTTTACATCCCATTTTTTACGGGTCTTCCATTTATTACACCCCCAATCATACCCCCCCCAAATTTTCAAAACCCCTTTTAGAGTGCAAATTCGGGGCCCTCAGTTATTCTCATAGGGAAGATTTTGATGCTTTGGGATCAACTTTGTCATCCCCCCTTTGAAACTTTTTTCCAGCGCTTTTTATAACCTTTCTGAAATTAGGGGTGACCAAAATTGTGCGCATAATCTAGATGGGGCCAAACCCAAGGGATTTTGTAGATTTAAAAGAAAAAAACCCTTAGGACTTCTATTTTTTTATTTTTTCTTGATATGAAGCCAAAAATTTCTTTTAAACCTTTATTGCAAACAAAAGCACTTTTGATCGGGTTTTGATTACCGCTAACCAGTTTTCCCCAAACCCTTTTTCAAAAATCAGTAATATTAAATCTACTTTTTTAAAGCTTATAGGGGCATGGTTTTTTTCCCCTGTCCAATGTTTAAAAATTTGCATTTGCCCTATAAAAAAAGAAATCGGGCCACTTCCCGACCACTCCCATCAGTCAATTCAAATTTTTTTCCCCGGGGGAGTGTTTAATGTTCTCAGAATGATTCAAAAGGGCCCTTTTTTGGTGTTGTCGGCAACTTCTTATGTTCTATTTTTTTCCCTCATCTATGTCGTTTTGTAGACTGTGAAAAAGGGGGGGGCCCCAACACTGACCCCTGTGGAACACCACTCGTGACTTTTTCCCCCCACTCTGATTTCCCCCCCATTTATAAAAAACTCTCTGCCCTTTTATTTCCCAAAACCGGGCCTCTTTTAAAAGGGAAAAAATTTCTCCTTTTTCCTATCCCTTTAAATTTTCCCCTCAATAGTTCTGATGCGGGCCCTCTATCAAAACCCTTTTTGAAGTCCATTTTACACAATATCAAATTTATTACCATGATTTTAACCCCCTCAAATACCTTTGTGAAAAAGTTAATAAATTCTAAAAGGGAAGAATGCCTTTTTGTAAAAAACCAAAGCTGAGATTCCCTTGAATTTAATTTTTCCTTTTTAAGATGGTTTATGAAATTTCCTCAGCATTATTGATTAAAAATTTTCCCATTTTTGGGGGGGTTAGGGTTATTGGTCATAGTTCAAGCTAAAGGGCCTGTCACCTGCCTTTTTAAAATAGGTTTAAAATTTGCCATCTTCCCTTAAACTGGGGACCAGCCAGTTTGTAGTGATAGTTGAAAAGATTAGCCAAAAAGGGGTGCTAAGCCTTCTTTAATTCCTTTAGAACCCTTTCATACAGTTTTATCAGGGGGCCCGGGGATTTTTTTGGTCTTTAATTTTAAATATTTTTTCCAAGGGCCATGTCAAATTTTTTGACCCCAATCGTGCATTGCTAACTATGTCCCTTTTTAACCCTATATATTAAATTTTTGGAAAAATCCCAAATCTTCCCGTGGGAAAAACGAGAGGAAATTTTGTGTTTTAAAAATTTTTTACACAATTTTTTTATCACGTCTTTTGAGTGACCCCGAGTAACGTTTGGGGGGCCTTTCTTGTCCCAATCTTACTTCTGGGATACCGGGAAAAAATCTTTTTTGGGGTTTGCCTTTGATTTTTCTTGGGAACTTTAACCCTATAATCTCCCTTTTTTTTTTTTTATTTCCCTTTTTTTTTCTCTAACGAATATAATTTATTTTTTAATTTCCCCCCCTCTTTTACTGAACCATGTTTTTCAGCCCCCCTCCCGGTTTCCCCTTTTTAGTTTTTAAAACCCGATCTTAAAACCCTTTCCCGG
The DNA here is from genome assembly GCF_026875155.1 of Cherax quadricarinatus. Classification (NCBI taxonomy): domain Eukaryota; kingdom Metazoa; phylum Arthropoda; class Malacostraca; order Decapoda; family Parastacidae; genus Cherax; species Cherax quadricarinatus. The sequence goes on along the minus strand of NC_069450.1, from coordinate 1,024,726 downwards.
TGGTCTGCAAAAAGGCCCCCTCTGAATAATTCCCCTTTCCCTCCGTCATTCACCTTTTAATTTTAAGAAACGCACCGTCCCCAGGGCTGACCAAAAGGGGAAAACCCCCCTCAACACAAAACACAAATGCGCCCCCTGACCCTTTTTCACAAAAATCACTCGTTGTTTCCTTCCTGTCAGATATTCCCCCGAGCACTGCAGTGTTTTTCCTTTCCTTCCTGCCTGCTCTGCTTTTGTACCAATCTTTTTGTTCCGTTCTATGTCGAAAAGTCTTCTTTTTGGCTCAAGAAAATTTAATCTCCCCCCTTCCTTTTTCTCTCTCCCCTCTCTCCCCTCTCCCCTCCCCTTCTCCTTCTCTCTTCTCCCCCTCTCCCCTATCTCTCTCTCTCTCCCCTCCGGGTTTTTTTACAGTTACCTTTTTCTTGGAACTTAATAGGTTTTTTTTACGAATTTTTCATCCCCGGGAAAACCCTTTTGGTTTTTGTATATAAGCTCCCACCATTCCTCCTGATAATCCTCTCCATTGGGGCTTTACAAATTTTACATGTCAATGGGCACTTTGGGCTTTAAATTTTTGCTGCCCCGTCTGTTCTTTTAAAATTTTTCCCCACCCCGGTTTGGGTTTGGGCCATTTTTAGCGGCAACACAGTCATTTTGGGTCCCTCACACACGATTGTTGGGCCCGGGGCCCCCCCCTTGAGGGAGCCTTTAAAATTTGGGGTAGACAAAGGGAAAAAACTTGGTTAATTCATAAAGAAAAACACGAACCAGGGAAAGGGAGTAAATTCTTCCCTCAGCCCGACAGGCAAAGGGGCCGACTCCCCAATTTAAAAGGACGGAGGGTCCACCTCCACAACTTTTTTGCTTGCGCCTTTAATAACAAAAACTGTCTTAGCATTTTCCCCCAAATGTAAGATTTTAAAAACAAGAAAGCGAGAAACAAGGGCTGAAGGAACACTACTCTAGGCCCGCGGGCCCATGCTAGGCAATTTTAAAATCCGTTTCCAACCCCCCATCCATTTATGACTTTTCCAATTTTTAATTTAAATCTACCAAGGTTCTGGCTTTCTGTACTTCCTGAAAGTTTGTTTTTCCATTTAAAAACTTGTTGCCTTTAAAACCCGAACTTCCCTAAATCCTGAATAAATCCCCAAAATTTTCCCAACTTGAATTCCCCTGCCGCAAATACTGTCCCCTTTAATTCCCTGCTGCCCAAATACGGGCTTGAAATTTCCCTGCGCAAGTCCCGTCTTTAATGGAATTTTCACACATTATTTACAGCCCCCTTTTTTAATTCCTGTTTTTTTGTTTCACTTTAGAAATTTTTTTCTATGCTTTTGAATGCAAATTTTAGTTTTCCCTTTTGGCTATCTTTTCAAGAAAAAACCCCTTTCTATGTTTTTCAGGGGCAAAACAAGAACCGAAATTTTGCAACCAAACTTAAGGTACATCTTGAAATTAAGTCAAGAAATTTTATTAACCCATGTTGTGAGCTTTTTGGGGACTGTTTTTCCCCTTTTTTTTTTAAATACAAAAACGATAAAAATTTTCCAAAAATTTAACAAATTTCAATAAATAAAAAAAACAATTAAAGTTTCAAAAAACAATAATGATTTCAAAACAATAATGATACAAATACAAAAATGATACAAATACAATTAAAGATACAAATAAAAATAAAAACAAATACAATTTAAAGATGGGAAATACAATTAAAGAGGAAATAAAATAATGATGCAAAATACAATAATGATCCCAAAAACAATAATGATGCAAAACAATAAAAAAATTTCAAATTTCAATAAAGATACAAAACAATCTTTTTTTTCTTTTCCCTTCAATGTTACTCCCCTGCTCCTTTTTCCTCCCCCCCCTCTTTTTTCCTCCCCCCCCCTTTTTCTTTCCCCCTCAGTTTTTCATCTTTTTCCCCCCGGCCCCTTCTTTCCCCCCTCCGTTTTCTCTTTTCCCCCCCCAGCCCCTTCTTTCCTCCTCAGTTCTCTTTTCCCCCCCCAGGCCCCCTTCTCCTCCCACCCCCCAAACTTTCCCCCCCAGCCCCCTTCCCTTTTCCCCCTCAGTTCTCATCTTTTCCCCCCACCCTCCTTTTTTCCCCCCTATTTTTTTCATCTTTTCCCCCCCCAGCCCTCTTCTTTCCCCCAGTTTCTCTTTCCTCCCCAGCCCTCTTCTTTCCTTCCCGTTCCTTTCCCCCAGGCCATCTTTTTTTTCCCCACCTCTTCTCTGTCCCCCCTTCTTTCCTCCCTCGCCCCTTTCTCCCCCCCTTTTATTCCCCTCCCCTTCTTTCCTCCCCTGCCCTTATTCCTCCTGTCCTCTTCCAGGTGGGGAACCCCCTTATTACCTCCCCCTTTGCTTCTTTCCCCCTCCCCCCCTTTTCTCCCCCCCACTCATTCTCAACAAAGGAAAAATTATATTTTATATATTATTTTTTTATTTTTATATAAATTTTGGAGGAGTTTTCTGGAGGGCCCGGGGGGAAAAACGCCCCCGGGGCCCGGTCTGGACCGGCCCTCCGGGGAAAATCAGGCCTGATCAACCGGCTGTTACTGCGGGCTGCAGAAATCCAACAACGAAACCCACACCCCGCTGGTCAGGTCCCATTTAGGTGTTTGCCTGCCTGCTTAAAAACAGCCAGGGGTCATTGGTAACCCCCTTTGTATGCGGGGGGCGTTAAACAGCTCTGGCCCTGACACTTTTGTATTGCTCTTAAAACGGCTAGTGACACCCTGCTTTTCATATATGTAAAATCATATTATAAGTGTATAAATTGTCTAAAAAAAAAAAAGTTGGTAGTTTTATCGACGCATAACGCATCAACACCACCCCACAAAGTTATAATTTTTCCCCAACCCCAGGTTGCACTAAAACGTCCAAAAGTCTTTCAAAAGCTAACACCAAGTCGCCACGCTTTACCTTCAATAAAGGAATAACCGGGACACAAACCCAAACCCAAAAACCCCAAAATGCAGGATTTACACAAACCCCTGTGGAGCTGTGACAAGATTTAGAGGGAAAACAGCCAGAAAACCTCCAAACCCGCCTCAAAAAACCCCATTTTTGCATGTGGAACGATAACTTGAACAACGCCTTGTCAACCAAAATTTCCCACCAATCATCTCATAGATTCGAGACCCCCAAATTTAGTGATCAAAAACTAATTTCGCAGACGCAAGTCCCTCAAATCAGCATGATCGCTGTTTCAAACAATTAAACAAAACAAGGCAGCTTCACCACCCGAAGCCCTTTAGAAGAACCCTCCTGAAAACAGTAAACCCGCATCACATAGTCTCCCTGTTTACTACACAAAGCACAGGGGAGTGAACAATGAAACAAGCTGCCTATTCCAGTCCTAAAATTTGCCAAAAACCTTTTTTTATGTTCCCCAAAAGTAATAGCTTTTTATCTTTTAACTCATGTACGTTTAAATTGTCTACCATATTGTATTACTTTTGTCACTACACACTATACCCCCACTATGAACACGAAATGGTATCCTAGATTCCCCTCATCCACCCTTTATATACCCTTGTGTCCTGTGCGTGTATTTCCATGGTTCTGTCGACCCTGCAGAAGAGAGCAGAGGGGGATGTACCCAAATGGTCACCACAAGGGCTGGCGACCCCCTGACCCTGAAACGACCTTCAAGCTGATTTGGGGGCGATTCGCAGGCATTGTCCCCTGCCCCCCACGACATCGACTCCCACCTGTCATACATGTTGACTCCACGTCGCAATCAATGCCCTCTCCCCTCCTCAACCCAGGGGAATGTTCACCTATCACTCACCTGGCATAATGACAGCCTTAAAGTTCAGGGGGAACAGATCGAAATTTAATGGATCCCCCGCCTGCTGGCATCCCGGGGGAAAAAAGAGGCGCAGTTATGCAGCCCAAGGAGCAACGACTTCCACATTTGGGTTTATTTCCCAATCACCTCGACAGACCAAAAATGGTGGCTGCCAGAGCCATGAAAACTATGGGGGGGGGGTCTTGGTGTACCCCCATCCAAAAAGTGGGACCGGCGCGACTCAGGGAGAAACCCCTCCATATATAGAAACTGGGCCAAGCGCAGGTACCGCCTCCTCGGTTGGGTTTGGGCTTCCCCCCAGCCAAAGATGGTAGCAAGCGGGGGGAGGAGATGTGCCCCGTACTGTCAGCAAGTTTCCAGCGGGCCCCAACACACTATCTTTAGGAGTGCGAAGTTACTGAGAACTCCGCACAACTAGGGGTGTATTCCCTCCCGAAGAGGACCCGAGATGACTGCGGGCCCACTAGTGTACCTGGGGTCAACGAACCAGACAGCTGTTCCTTTATAACGACTATCCTCCCCCTCGCTAGTGTCCCAGTTAGGAGTCATACGGTGTTGTGCTTTTGAGATGCACCGTTGAACTGACCAGAAGAGGCTTGCAATATGTGCATATTGGGAGAAAAACCCTTTTCCTGGGAGCCAAGACGGGGGCATCGCAAAATTGAGACCCCCTGCCAGGACTACGGTCTTGGCGAACTTTTAAAAAATATTGTTTGTAAAAGGTTGATAAAGCCCTGGAGAGCGAAACGTTGCCACAATAAATGTACATTAGTTGCACTTGTGCTTTTTACTTACATAGTCTAAAGACAGCAATCCTATAAATTTTTTTCGTGAATGGCCCCAAAACCCTTTTCAGTAAATGCCGTTTCTGGCATAACCCTAAACCCTAGAATTTGAGAAAGCCACGACGAATGCCCATGCCTCAGCCCCAGGCCGCTCGGGGAATCTGTTTTCTTAAGAAATGCAAAAAAACCCTTTCATAGCCCTAAGTATGCTATGGGAAGGGTATAGCACGGCGAGATTCCGAGTCGCTGAAACAACGGATTTTCCCCACCCATAAAGGGGGCAGCAAAGCACTATTTAAAAACAAAGACCAAAGGTTTAACGTCCCACTTTATAAAAAACGTCTTTTGGATTCACTTTATTGGATCCACTTGTTTAGCTGTAGGGGGCCAAATTTTTTAGTTTCCCGGAACAAAACCTTTCTTTATTAAACCCCATCTGCTGTTTCCCAACCTAAAATTAATCCATGCAGATTTCCCTTTGTCTTAGTGTCCTCAAATTTGATGGCCTGTTTTAGTGTCATCGGCAAACTTGTTTATGTTGCTATTTGTGGGGGATTTTTGCACAGTGAAGAATGAATCATATTACAAGTTCCCTTGTTGGTCAGGCACTCTCTTTTGAAATTTGGGTTTCCTGGGGGGGTAAACCCCCCCGGGGTTTAAAAACCAAGAAATCTTATCTTATCTTCCTTCGATTATCAGTTATCTTAGTTTCCCTGGGCTGTAAAAAGGGGTTACTATAATTAACGTCCCTTCCTGACATGCTTCAGTAGTCAAGGATATACTAGGTAAACTACATTCTTTCCTTTGTTTGGGGGATGGTACACCATACGGCTTTGAAAAGGTTAAACCCCACTCACCTAACGTGTTTCATTAGGTGAGGGTTTGGGAAAGGGAATAGAATTTACCTGGCTCATTGTAGTGGGAAAAATGTTTGACGTTCCATCGTTGAAATCGGTATCAAAGGGGGTGATGGAAGGTATGACATTTGGGCTTCTTTTCTTCTTTTGTAATTTGTTTTTGGTAGGTAAGACCATAGGCAAAAAGTTAGGCAACTTTTTTCCGAACGTTCGCCTACACAGTGGCTTCTTCAGTCGAAAAACGAAAGTTGGCAGGAAAGTAGAGTGGAAGACGATGTAAACAGTCCTCACCCTTTTAAGTCGTGAATTGAGGTTGCCCGTCCCCCGGCTAA
>NC_069450.1:970157-1018435 GCF_026875155.1 Cherax quadricarinatus | reverse complement strand
ACCTTTTGTTGATGACGCAGCTTCTCTTAGTCCCTCCTTCTTTCCTTCCTTCCTTTCCTTCCCACCTTCTTTCCTACCTTCTTTACTTCTTTCCTTCCCTCCTTCCCTCCATAGCTTCCATCACGGTCCTGACTTGTCAGTACTTTCCAATACGACCTTCCGTCTCCTGGACCAAGCTAGCCCACGCCACCAGCCCCTAGCACTAGCCCACATCAGCTCACAGCACCAGCCCCTAGCACTAGCCCACATCAGCCCACAGCACTAGCCCACATCAGTCCACAGCACCAGCCCCTAGCACTAGCCCACATCAGTCCACAACACCAGCCACTAGCACTAGCCCACATCAGTCCACAGCATCAGCCTCTAGCACTAGCCCACATCAGTCCACAACACCAGCCCCTAGCACTAGCCCACATCAGTCCACAACACCAGCCCCTAGCACTAGCCTACATCAGCCCATAGCACTAGCCCACATCAGTCCACAACACCAGCCCCTAGCATTAGCCCACATCAGCCCACAGCACTAGCCCACATCAGTCCACAGCACCAGCTCCTAGCACTAGCCCACATCAGTCCACAGCACCAGCCCATAGCAGTAGTCCACATCAGTCCACATCACCAGCCCCTAGCACTTGCCCACATCATTCCACAACACCAGTCCCTAGCACTAGCCCACATCAGCCCACAGCACCAGCCCCTAGAGCTAGCCCACATCAGCCCACATCAGTCCACAACACCAGCCCCTAGCACTAGCCTACATCAGCCCACAGCACTAGCCCACATCAGTCCACAGCACCAGCCCCTAGCACTAACCCACATCAGTCCGCAACACCAGCCCCTAGCACTAGCCCACATCAGTCCACAGCACCAGCCCATAGCATTAGCCTACATCAGCCCACAGCACCAGCCCATAGCACTAGTCCACATCAGTCCACAACACCAGCCCCTAGCATTAGCCCACATCAGCCCACAGCACTAGCCCACATCAGTCCACAGCACCAGCCCCTAGCACTAACCCACATCAGTCCGCAACACCAGCCCCTAGCACTAGCCCACATCAGTCCACAGCACCAGCCCATAGCATTAGCCTACATCAGCCCACAGCACCAGCCCATAGCACTAGTCCACATCAGTCCACAGCACCAGCCCATAGCACTAGGCCACATCAGTCCACAGCACCAGCCCATAGCACTAGCCCACATCAGTTCACAGCACTAGCCCATAGCACTAGTCCACATCAGTCCACAGCACCAGCCCATAGCACTAGCCCACATCAGGCCACAGCACCAGCCCATAGCATTAGCCTACATCAGTCCACAGCACCAGCCCATAGCACTAGCCCACATCAGTCCACAGCACCAGCCTATAGCACTAGCCCACATCAATCCACAGCACCAGCCCATAGCATTAGCCCACATCAATCCAGAGCATCAGCCCATAGCATTAGCATACATCAGTCCACAGCACTAGCCCATAGCACTAACCCACATCTGTCCAGAGCACCAGCCCATAGCATTAGCCTACATCAGTCCACAGCACCAGCCCATAACACTAGCCCACATCAGTCCACAGCACCAGCCCATAGCACTAGCCCACATCAGTCCACAGCACCAGCCCATAACACTAGCCCATATCAGGCCACAGCACCAGCCCATAGCATTAGCCTACATCAGTCCACAACACTAGCCCATAGCACTAGCCCACATCGGTCCAGAGCACCATCCCATAGCATTAGCCTACATCAGTTCACAGCACCAGCCCATAGCACTAGCCCACATCAGTCCACAGCACCAGCCCATAGCACTAGCCCACATCAGGACACAGCACCAGCCCATAGCATTAGCCTACATCAGTCCACAGCACTAGCCCATAGCACTAGCCCACATCAGTCCAGAGCACCAGCCCATAGCATTAGCCTACATCAGTCCACAACACTAGCCCATAGCACTAGCCCACATCGGTCCAGAGCACCATCCCATAGCATTAGCCTACATCAGTCCACAGCACCAGCCCATAGCACTAGCCCACATCAGTCCACAGCACCAGCCCATAGCACTAGCCCACATCAGGCCACAGCACCAGCCCATAGCATTAGCCTACATCAGTCCACAGCACCAGCCCATTGCACTAGCCCACATCAGTCCACAGCACCAGCCCATAGCACTAGCCCACATCAGGCCACAGCACCAGCCCATAGCATTAGCCTACATCAGTCCACAGCACTAGCCCATAGCACTAGCCCACATCAGTCCACAGCACCAGCCCATAGCACTAGCCCACATCAGTTCACAGCACTAGCCCATAGCACTAGTCCACATCAGTCCACAGCACCAGCCCATAGCACTAGCCCACATCAGTCCACAGCACCAGCCCATAGCACTAGCCCACATCAGTCCACAGCACCAGCCCATTGCACTAGCCCACAGCACCATCCCTCACCAACGGCCTACAGTGCCAGCCCACAGCACCAGCCCCAACACAGCCCATGTCGCCAGCCCACAGCACCAGCCCCAACACAGCCCATGTCGCCAGCCCACAGCACCAGATCCCAACACAGCCCATATCGTCAGCCCACAATACCAAATCACAGCTCAGTGACAGAGAACCGAGCTCACAGACGTGTGAGCACTTTCTCACACACACACACACACACACACACAACACACACACACACACACACACGCACACCTAATAACAAAGAATGAACACTGCTGCAGGTCTTGTCCCATGCTAGACAGGTTTAACTCACACCCACTCATGTACTTGTCTAACCTATTTTCAAAGCTACACAAGGTTGTTTATTTCAACGACGCTACTCGAAAGTTGGTTCCAGTCATCCACTGAACTTACGTTTTCCTATATCATTTCTAAGTAAGCCTGAGCTTGCTACCATCTGCAGCTCATAAGACTGCCATCCCCACGAGCCCATTTGAGGCGTGGTAGATGGCAGACCAGAGGCCTAGCTTCTCCCTACGAGCCCCGTGAGGGCGGGGAATGTGGCTAGGCCTGGGGACACTTGGTCCCAAAGATGAGGAGGTACTGTACCTCCTCCCATGGGAGACTTAAGTCTCGAGACACTCCCCAGATAGGGAGCCAAGGCCGGGTCACCACTACTTGGAAAAGACCCGGGCCGGGAGAATACCGGCGAATAAAAAAAAAAAAAAAAAAAAATCATTTCTAAATCTGTCTGTCTTCTAGAGAGTGCAGATCCAGTGCCCTCAGTCTATCCTCGTAGGAAATATTCCGATATATGGGATCATCTCTGTCATCCTTCTTACTAAGTTCTCCAGTGCATTTATATCCATATATCCATTCTTTAATGGTAACCAGAACTCTACAACATAATCTGAATGAGCCCTAACCAAAGTTTATATAAAGTTGAACTACCTGAGGACTTGTTACTTATGCTTCTTGATATAAAAGTAAGAATTTTAATAGTTTTATTTGTGAACACTTTCGGCGCGCGCCGCACCAACCGCAACACACACACACCCTCACACACACCACTCACACACTACAACACACATCTACACCAACCACACACACACTACCACAACACACTACACTACACAACACTACACACCACACAACAAAACACCACACTACACACACACTACACACACTACACACATACACACACACCATCACACTACACCCCACACACAACACACAAAACACTACAACACACACACACACACACTACACACACACACACACACACACACACTACACACACACACTACACACACACTACCACACACCTACACACACACACACACACACTACAACACAACACTACACACATCACACACACTAAAACACACACACACACACTACACACACACTACACACACACTACACACACACACTACACACACACTACACACACACACTAACACACTACACCACCTACACACACACTACACACACACACTACACACACACACTACACACACACTACACAAAACACTACACACACACTACACACACACTACACACACACTAAAACACACACACACTACACACACACTTACACACACACACTACACCACACACACACTACACACACACTACACACACACTACACACACACACTACAACACACACACTACACCCCAACACACACACACAACACACACACTACACACACACACACACACACTAACACACACACACACACACACACTAACACACACACTACAACACACACACTACACACACACACACTAAAACACACACTACACACACACACACACACACACACTCACACACACACACACACACACACACACTACACACACACACACACACACACACTACACACACACACACTACACACACACACACTACACACACACACACTACACACACACACACTACACACACACACACACACACTACACACACACACTACACACACACACACACTACACACACACACTACACACACACAACACACACACACACACACTACACACACACACTACACACACACACACTACAACACACACTACACTCACACACACACACACTTACACACACACACTACACACACACACACACACACCACACTACACACACACACTACACACACACACTACACACACACACTCACACACACACACACACCACACACACACACACACCACACACACTACACACACACACACTACACACACACTACACACACACTACACACACACTACACACACACACACTACACACACACACACTACACACACACACTACACACTACACACACACTACACACACACTACACACACACTACACACACACACACTACACACACACACCCCGATACCTTAATAAGGAATCGTTCAAGACACTTTACACTGTGTATGTTAGGCCCATACTGGAGTATGCAGCACCAGTCTGGAACCCACACCTGGTGAAGCACGTCAAGAAGTTAGAGAGAGTACAAAGGTTTGCAACAAGGCTAGTCCCAGAGCTCAGGGGAATGTCGTACGAGGAAAGGTTGAGGGAAATCGGACTGACGACACTGGAGGACAGAAGGGTCAGGGGAGACATGATAACGACATACAAGATACTGCGGGGAATAGACAAGGTGGACAGAGATAGGATGTTCCAGAGAGGGGACACAGGAACAAGGGGTCACAACTCGAAGCTGAAGATTCAGACGAGTCACAGGGACGTTAGTTAGTATTTCTTCAGTCATAGAGTCGTCAGGAAGTAGAATAGCCTATCAAGTGAAGTAGTGGAGGCAGGAACCATACATAGTTTTAAGAAGAGGTATGATAAAGCTCAGGAAGCAGAGAGAAAGAGGACCTAGTAGCAATCAGTGAAGAGGCGGGGCCAGGAGCTGAGTCTCGACCCCTGCAACCACAATTAGGTGAGTACACACACACCTAGTAGTGGCCAGTGAAGAGGCGGGGCCAGGAGCTATGAGTCGACCCCTGCAACCACAACTAGGTTAGTGCACACAAAACATACAACACACACACATGTCCCCTGTTCACCTCGTACTGAAAGTACCTGAGGCTAATGCCAGAGGGTCTCGTCTTATTTGTGTCAACACCAGGTAATACCCTCCCGTCCTGCTGCTAGTTGAAGTTATCACACTCAGCCACCCAGCAACTTTAACCCATTGATCCTAACTCTAGGCTATTGAATATTAGACCAGCAACAAGGAGTTAGTCCTCTATATATAGCCCAGGCCTCCCAGAGAGGTGTGTGTATTTTTTTTTAGTAAATTTGGGGAAAGGGTGTTCCCCTTAGGTAGGGGTGAGCCTGGCACCTCTCGATTATTCAGGGTCCACTTAACAATTGGCGTCCCTGTACTTTCTTTAAAACTTAAAAAAAAACTTTTTGTCTGTGAATGTGCAGATACGAGAGGAAAGGGCAAGCAGTGCCAGAGGAGAAATTTAAAGAACAGCTGCAGAGTACGCTGGCAGACCCCCCCCTGGCCCTTTTTCTTTGGGTGTATGGAAGGGGGTTTAAAGGGGAGTGCGTAGCTTTGGACTATGGGCAAAAAACCAACATTTTCGAATGTTCTCTGAAAATAAATGGTTTTTTTTTTGTCATGAATTAATTATTTCCTTTTACTTTGGACTTTAGCATCGTTTAATGTTTGTATTACTTTTGTCTCATTTACCTCCAATAATGCTTATAGGAAATTAGGACACTAAAATAAAATACTTTTGGGGGAAAGGGGGGGCGGGAGGAGAAAATTTCACTCCCTAGTCCCTCTCCCGTCCCTTCCCCCCTCCCAGTCCGCCCGGGTCGCCCTGTCTATCGTCCAGCTTTAAAATTCTAAACCTCAACTTCCTGTTCTCAGCGAGCTTATTTTGCCTCTTTCTTAAACGGGGGAAATTTCTCCACTTCCCAGATAAAAACTTGCTTAAACTCATTTTCTCAGGAGTTATGCGTAGCTTTCGTATAAAAAGATCCTTCTGGGGTGAGCATGGAAGGGGAGATTAAGTAAGGGTTTTTGGGGATGTTTTGGGGAGGAGAAAAACCTGCATACTTAACGCAGCAGCTGGGGATTTTGGGGCCAATAATTTAAATTTTAAATAGGGGACTCATGAAAACGGGTGGACACGCACCAAAGTCGGAAGATCAGTGTCACTTGCTTATAAAAAAACGGGATTTACCCAATATGGGAGTTTTTTGATTACAAAAATTTTTCACTAGGGGAAAAAAAAAAAAGGAGAAAAAAATAAAAGGAGTTTTTTTTTAAAGATTGGCCTGTTTAGCAGGCCATTTTGGGTGTTTTTATTTACATTAAAAGGGAAAGGGGGAAAAAGCGGGGGGGTGAAAAAATGGGTGTCTCGTTGCCCTTGGGTTTCTTTTCCGGGGGGTCTCAAGAGTCTGGGGGGTTTCAAATTTGTCGTTTTGGGCTGTTTAAATTTTTTTCTAATAGACATTAAAAAAGTGCCAGGTATTCGCCCCGCAGGGTTGACCGTAACACGAACATATTGCAATTCAACATGTTTTTGCTGGGAAGAGCCCCAGACAGTCAGGTCAGAGAAGAAAAGGGCTTTTTAAAGTGTAGTTGTATTAAAACCCGTCTAGTTTGTAGGTAAATGATAATCTATTTTTACAAGTATATGTTCATGTATTGTCCAATTGACATCTGAAAGTACTTTTTATAAAACCCCTTTAGCATAACATTTGGGCAGATTAGGCCAAATTTTTCACGGATGCGACCCATATCATCGACTAACACCCCGAACCTATTTTACTGATAGGGGAACATGGACACGGTGTCCAGGAAACATCCCCAATGTTTCCCCCCGTACCGGGATCGAAAAAAAGGACTTTAGTTGTGAGCTGAGTGCGCTTCAAACGAGCTACGGCGTATTTTGGGCTTGTTTTTGCGAAGCGTATTGGGGTCCAGGGGTTTGGGACCTGGCAGTGGGCGTGTCAGAATGAAATAAAAAGGGAAGTATCAGATATTTTACGACTTTTCTTTTAGTAAAAGTGGTGACTTTGCTTGTTTACATTTTTTAATGTCCATTTGTGTTTCCCACAGTTTCATGTCCCTTCATTTTTCTTCACCCCGAGAGAGCACCCGATAGGTCGTCAGCACGCAGGGAGGATCAGCGTTGAAGGGGTTCTGGGATTTATTTTTTGTAGTGAAATGAGTAAAGGGCAGGGAGAGGATGGGGCCTGGGGGGGTCCTGCATCATGTGGTGTGTAGAAGCTGTTTAAGGGGGCCCCGGTCATGGCCGGGCCCCCGGGGGCGTTTTTCCCACGAGCTTTCTCCCGGGAACTTCATAAGGAATCAATTTTAATCCTTGGTTAATTGCAGTTAACCTGGGGATTTTCCCGGGGCACGGGCCTGCGGTTTGTCCAGACAAGGTTCCCCCTAATAAGGCCGATAAAAAAACTATTATAAAGACTGTACCTAGTCCCAAAGGGACAACCCCCCCCGCCAGCCCCGCTGGCCAGGAATGATTTAGGGAAAAAGCCAATTCCCCCTTAAACAGCAGGGAAACTATTTGGGAATTTCCCCCATATAGAGTAGGCGTTTGAAAGGGTTGGACTCTGAACCGATTTCTTTAAAGTACTCAAAGGGGCCCCTGCTTTTCATTTGGGGTATGTTTTTTTTCACCCCTCTGCCCAAACCTTTTTTTTTTTTTTGTTTTCGTAGGGAGTGATTTCTGTGTACAGATTTGGGACCAGTCCCTTTATGATTTTCCAGGTGTAAATTATGAGGCATCTTTCTCGTCTGCAGTACAAGGAGTACAGGTCAAGGAACTCCAAACGTTCACAGTAAATAAAATCTTCACTGAATTTATATGTGCAGTGAAGGTTCTTTGTACATTCTCAATAAATAACAAAAAGGCACAATACCGTGACTGGAACGATACACAAATAACCCGCACATAAAAGACAGAAGCTTACGACGACGTTTCGGTCCGACTTGGACCATTGACAAAGTCAATGGTCCAAGTCGGACCGAAACGTCGTCGTAAGCTTCTGTCTTTATGTGCGGGTTATTTGTGTATTGTACATTCTCTATCTGCAAGTTCGCCTGCCTTAAAAGGAGCTGTTAACCTAGAGTAATTTAAAGAGAATCATCAATGGATTAGCATCCCCTGTTTTGGAAGATCTCAGTAAACATCCTTGCGGTTTCTGGAGTTTATCTGGAGAGAGTTCCGGGGGTCAACGCCCCCGCGGCCCGGTCTGTGACCAGGCCTCCTTAGGTCAGTGTCCCAGGATGCGACCCACACCAGTCGACTAACACCCAGGTACCCATTTTACTGATGGGGAACATAGACAACAGGTGGAAAGAAACACGTCCAATGTTTCTACTCTGGCTGGGAATCGAACCCAGGCCCTCGTCGTGTGAAGCGAGAGCGTTAACCACCAGGCCACCAGAGCCCCTGTGATGACACTGCAAAGGAGTTTTTGGGAGGCTCAAGTTTGTGCTGTATGACCCTTTAGGGTCATACAGCACAAACTTGTATTCCCCATGAATACATCACAAACTTGTATTCCCCATGAATACATCACAAACTTGTATTCCCCATGAATACATCAAATGAAACACACGATACTGCAAAGCACAAAAATACAGAAAGCGAAACAAACAACGCAAACACGAAACGCAAAAAAAACAAGCGCAAAAAGCATAACAAAAAACAAAAACAAACAAAACATCGAGCTCTTACTTGAGATATTTTATTCTCACATCTGGAAACATCAGCCTCATAGACTAGGCCTATCAAGTCAAGGAAAGCTCCAGCCACTTCTGACAGTGAGGTCACAACCAGACAGTACCTCGACACTTGAGCTATTCAACGGACACTAGTGACTATCCCTTGAGAGGGGAAAAGCTACAGCTGTTTCTACGTGTGTTACACATGTTTACACAGCTGACCTGCACCAGAGTGTACCACTCAAACATATGAGTCATGGCAATTGAACCTTGTGTAAATCAATTTACATTGCATACAATTTTTTTTGTAATAGTTTTTAGGCTGCACAGATCTAAGATTCAAACTGTATTCTTTAAAACATTGTAAATAACTTTGACCCTAAAAAACCCATGCCAATGGGCATATAAGAGTATATAATGTACATACCGTATAAGAGTATATAATGTACATACCGTATAAGAGTATATAATGTACATACCGTATAAGAGTATATAATGTATATACCGTATAAGAGTATATAATGTACATAGATTTATTATCTACATTATAAATACTCTAGTGAATACAGGAAGTCACTTCGCTTTCTGCAGCTTCATACAATAGATATTATTTAGCTCTATTCTGAAAATGATTTATACCAAGACTTGCCTTGACATGACAAAGTAATTTATTCAGATAAATTTTGCTATTTAACAGGGGTTTAAAGCCTGGACACTCGCTGCTGTTGGCAATTTAAAATTCGATTTTTTCTAGTACCATATTGGCTTTGGTTTCTAACCTTAACAAAATCTGAAATAAGATACTGAGTGATTTGCAATCTGCTTTTCATTTCATTTTTG
Organism: Cherax quadricarinatus; assembly: GCF_026875155.1. Classification (NCBI taxonomy): domain Eukaryota; kingdom Metazoa; phylum Arthropoda; class Malacostraca; order Decapoda; family Parastacidae; genus Cherax; species Cherax quadricarinatus. The sequence goes on along the minus strand of NC_069450.1, from coordinate 1,008,450 downwards.
TTAGAGCACAAAAACCATTCCAAGTGCCAGTGAATAAGTGCCAGATAAGTGGAAAATGGCAAGTGTGATACCTGTCTACAAACCATGAGACAGATCCTTAGCTTCAAACTAAAGACCAGTAAGTCCAACCTCCACAGTGGGAAAATTGATGGAATCTATAATTGCAGAGGCTATTCTTAGCCACCTTGAAAGGCATAAATTGATAAATGAATCTCAACACGGTTTTACAAAGAGGCGTTCCTGCCTTACGAATTTACTAAGGTATTTGAGGAGGTAGATCATGGTAATGAATATGATATTGTGTATATGGACTTCAGTAAGGTTGTTGATAGAGTTCCACATCGGAGGCAATTGAGGAAAATTAAGGCACACAGAATATGAGAAGAATTTTTTTTTCATGGATAGAGGCATGGTTCACAGAGAGGTAATGGAGAGTTTGCATAAATGGGGAGAAATCAGAATGGGGGCACGTCACAAGCGGTGTTCCACAGGGGGTCACTGTTAGGCCCTTTGTTGTTCACAATTTACATAGACTATATAGGTGAAGGAATAAATAGCGACATAAGGTTGCCGATGACGCCAAAATATGGCGTCGAATTCATTCTGATAAGGACACTAGAACGCTCCCGGAAGATCTTAATAGACTGATGCACTGGTCGGAGAAGTGGCAGATGCAGTTTAACATAGACAAATGCAAAGTTCTAAGTGTTGGAAAGGAAAATAACCAAACCACATTTAAACTAAATAATATAGATCTTAATATTACTGATTTCCAGACATTTTTAGGAGTTCTGGTTCACAATAATGTTTATAGAATTCTTGGCCTCCATATCAAGAAGTATAAGTAACAGGAGTCCTCAGGTTATTCTACAACTCTATACATCTTTAGATAATGCATCATAATTCTGGTCACCATATTACAGAATGGAAATAAAAGCTCTGGAAAACGTACAAAGGAGGATGACAAAGTGATCCCATGTATCAGAAATTTTTCCTATGAGAACAGACTGAGGGCCTGAATCTGCACTCTAGAAAATCGCAAAGTTAAGGGGATATGACCGAGGCCATATCTCCACTAGAATTAAAAGTAAGATGGAGAGCAGGATAGCAGATGAACAAGGAGGCTTTAGGAAAGGTAGGGGGTGTGTAGACCAAGTGTTTATAGTGAAACATAGGTGAACAGTATTTAGATAAAGGTAAAGAGGTTTCAGTGGCATTTTTGGATTTGGAAAAGACATATAACAGGGGGGATAGGGGGGAATGTGACAGATATTGCAAATATATGGTATAGGAGGTACGTTATTGAAAGTAATGAAGAGTTTTTACGAGATAATGGGGCTCAGGTCAGAGTATGTAGGAGAGAGGGAGATTATTTCCTAGTAAAAGTAGACCTTAGACAAGGACGTGTGGTGTCACCATAGTTGTTCAGTATATTAATAGATGGAGTTGTAAGAGAAGCGAATGCTCGGGTGTTAGCAAGAGGTAAAGACCAACACAAGACTAACACAAAGTGGGAGTTATCAGAGTTGCTCTTTGCTGATGACACTGTGCTTTTGGGAGATTCCGAAGAGAAGTTGCAGAGGTTGGTAGATGAGTTCTGTAGGATATACAAAAGAAGGAAATTAAAAGTGAATATAGGAAAGAGTAAGGTGATGAGGATAACAAATAAAATAAGGTGATGAAAGACTGGATATCAGATTGGAGAGAGTATGGAGGAGAATGTATTCAGATATTTAGGAGTGGACGTGTCAGCAGTTGGGTCTATGAAAGATGAGGTGAATCATAGAACTGATGAGGGGAAAAAAGGTGAGTGGTGTGCTTAGGTGTCTATGGAGACAAAGAACTTTGTCCAAGGAAGGAAAGAAGGGAATGTATTAGAGTATAGTTATACCAACGCTCTGATATGAGTGTGAAACATGGGTGGTGAATGTCACAACAAGGAGAAGGCTGGAGGCAGTGGAGATGTCATATCTGAGGGCAATGTGTGGTGTGAATATAATGCAGAGAATTCGTAGTTTGGGAATTAGGAGGTGTGGGATTACCAATACTATTATCCAGAGGGCTGAGGAGGGGTTGTTGAGGTGGTTTGGACATGTAGAGAGACTGGAACAAAATGGAATGACTTTGAGAGTGTAAAAATCTGTAGAGGAGGGAAAACGGGGTAGGGGTTGGCTAGGAAAGGTGGAGGGAGGGATAAAGGAGGTTTTGTGTACGAGAGGCTTGGACTTCCAGTAAGCATACGTGAGCGTGTAAAATAGGAGCGAATGGAGACAGGTGATTTTTAGTACTTAACATGCTGTTAGAGTGTAAGCAAGGTAACATTTATGAAGGGATTCAGGGAAACCGGCAGGCCGGACTTGAGTCCTGGAAATGGGAAGTACAGTGTCTACACTCTGAAGGAAAGGTGTTAATGTTGCAGTTTTATAATTGTAGTGTAAGCATGCCTTTGGCAAGACAGTGATGGAGTAAATGATGAAAGTTTTTCTTTTTCGGGCCACCCTGCCTTGGTGGGAGATAGCCAATGTGTTAAAAAAATAAAAAATGACCGAGGTGTATAACTGGAAATCAGGAATAAATATATGGGATGTAAATAACGTGCTAAAAGTATCTAACCAGGACAAGGACTCATAGCAATGGTTTCAAGATGGGAATATTTAGATTCAGAAAGGATATAAGGAAGCAGTGATTTGGTAATATAGTTGTGGATGAGGGGAACAAACTTCCGGGTAGCATCATTGAAGTTAATACATTGCGTTGGTTTGGAATGAGGTTAAATAAAGACATGAGTGGGTGTGGGTGGGTGTGAGTTGGACCTGACTGTTTTGAGCTAGTGGGTCTCCTGCAGTGCTCCATCCTTCTTAAGTGGATGTGACTTGGACCTGTAGGCCTGCTGCAGTGCTCCTTCTTTCTTATGTCAGGGTAGGTAGGCACTGTTTATCTGTCTGCTGTATAGGGTTATAATCTTGCATTCACTTTACTATTTTCAGTGAACACACACACGTACAACTGTATTATACAATATATATATATATATATATATATATATATATATATATATATATATATATATATATATATATATATATATATATATATATATATATATATATATATATGTCGTGCCGAATAGGCAGAACTTGCGATCTTGGCTTAAATAGCAACGCTCATCTTGCCATATAGGACAAGTGAAAATTTGTGTATGCAATAATTTCGCCAAAATCATTCTGAACCTAACGAAAAAATATATTTCACTGTGTTTGTTTGGTATTAAATTATTGTAAACAAATCTAAAATATATTTAGTTGGGTTAGGCTAAAATAAATTATTCTTGTTAAAATAAGGTTAGGTAAGTTTTCTAAGATACTTTTGGTGCAAAATTAAAAAAATTTACATTAACATTAATGAAAAAATATGTCTTTAAACGTATAAGAGGAAATTTTTGAAAGGACTTAATTTTAAATGAGTTCTTGCTAATTGACCAGTTTTACATATTCGGCACGACATATATATATATATATATATATATTATATATATATATATATATATATATATATATATATATACACACACACAAGCCATGGGGGATGGAAATCTTCACCTCAAAGACTTTCACACATTTCCATGCATTATCAGGAACTATGCAATGTTGCAACAGAAGAAATGAGGGAAAGCTTGCTCAAAGTTAATGTGGCAACACCAGCCAGCTTCTCTCACAACATGAGAGGTATTGGTCAGTTCACCATCCACCCACCATCCTGGCCCCTCTCCATATTGGGTAGGGTAGCGGAGGTCCTCCCAGTTTACAGAAAGCGGGAATCAATAATGGAAGATGTAATAGGCAGCCCGAAGTTTAATCTAATTGCCATCAACAAGTCTGGAAACCAGATTAGCTCAATATCAGTATTCAAATCAAGATGGGCCAGGAGTAGAATGCTATTTTCAAACATGTCAGTTCTTGCAATCACCCACCAGGGTGGACTGCTGCCAGAATCATTGTACCCAATAGTTCCATAATGGAAAGAAAAAATAATTGAATCCTTGCTCTTGAAACATGATAGTAATGCCTTGTATAATTCAAATTATGGGCTGTACAAACTCGATAACTATTTAGTGGAGTCATTTGAGCACAACCTTAAGCAACATTGCTAAACAAAATTGCAGGGTTTTTCATTATACCATGGAGCTTCGTGAGGATTTGGTAATGTTAAACCATTGTTCTCTGCACCTATCATCTTTCTCCCTTCGTGAATGTACTCTGCCGCCAATATAATATATAACCATTGAGTAAGCCAATATTTCTACAGTGGCATTAAAGTAATGTAAGGTCACATGTACATAAGGTTAAGAGTTTGCAACATAGTTGGTATAATAAATAAGCATTAGCAGTAAACCCATTAAGGTACAGCTGTTACAATCAGGGATTGCAACATGGTGATTGCAACTACCTTAGTGGATTTCCACCTGCCAGAGTTAGACTTATGTGGTGATAAAGTATAATCTGAAACATTCATGTAATGTCTGGCTATTATGTCTTAAAATATGATCAGAATACTATGGAATATTCATGAGTAACCAAAGTACAGGCATAATAGCTGATAATGAGGATATTGGTAGGTAGGATTTAGAAATACATTAAGAAATTCTTCCGAACATTCTAGAATAATCCCAAGAACTACGGTATTTTATGCTGACAAATGGGTGCATTTGACCCATTTAATTAGGTTCACACATTATATCAACGTTTTATTTATGTATTATTCACTAGTGCAACGTAATCCCTTATGTCACATGACTTGATAGCAAATAAATGAAACTTAAGGCTGCCTATTACATCTCTCATTATTGTTTCCAGCTTTCTGTAAACTGGGAGGCCCTTTGTTACCCCCCTACATGGGAGTGTTGGTAGGTGGTGAAGTGTTGGTAGGCGGTGAACTGACCAGTCAATCTCATTTTGTGGGAGAAGCTGGCTGATGTTGACACACTAACTCTGAGAAAACTTTCCTTTATTTCATCTCTTGCTAAACTTGCAATATTGAATATTTCCTGATCATGCACAGAGACATGTGAAAGTACTCCAGCTGAAGATTTCCACCCCTCTGTGGCTTGTCTTGCATTCTTAAGATCGCCTGTCTGCGATATTATATTATATATATATATATATATATATATATATATATATATATATATATATATAATATATATATATAATATATATATATATTTTATCTGCTCCCTGAATTTTGTCATACCTCGCCTTAAAGCTATGCATGGTTCCTGCCTCCACTACATCACTTGCTAGGCTATTCCACTTCCTGACGACTTTATGACTGAAGAAATACTTCCCAACATCTGTAGACAGCCTGTACTGTCTGCACAGACAGCCTGTACTGTCTGCACAGACAGCCCATGCTGTCTGCCAGCTTAGTTCATATTTTGCGCCACTCAGGTGCTGGCCTCTGTAGCCAGGCCTCCTGGTGGGCACGCCAGCCTGCCCAGACTTGCCTCACCCTCACTCACACAGCGGCCTAGCAGGAAGACACAAGTACTCCTAGCTCTCTCTCGTGGCATGGCCCTGCCCAGGCCATGGGCACAACACACAAGCCTGTGTACCCACCACGACATTAACAATAAACAAAGAAGCCTCCGAAGACGTCTATAATTCACACCCCGCTTGCAGCACCTACCAAATAATCCTCGTTATATTGGTACCAGCGGTGGTCACAGCAGTGTGTTTGCCCAAAGCAAAGAAGGAAGAGGGATGGAGTCATCTTCACTTCATCATCCCATGCAAGAAGCATCCGTCTCTCAATGAGTTATCCTGATGTCGTGTCTGCACTTTTGAGCATCCAGACACAGGTACAAGCAGGATCCAGCCGAAATTTGTCGAAATTCTTCGAGAATTTTAAGTGACCCCACGCTACAGTGTCCCACGCTGTTTCTCAAGTCACGTGTTCAGCATCACTTGTATGTTGCTGTTGTTGTTGTTCAGCTCAGCACAGCCATTTCAGCAAGCCAGAGGTGAGTTTTGTGGTGATTTCTGCATCCAGTGTGAGTTCTCTATGTATTTGTGGGTGGGGGAGGAGAGGAGAGGAAGTGGCTGTTCCTCACCTTGCCCATGCTCGCCCTACTCATGCTCACCCGTCTACCATACACCACTCACCACTGCCCACTCCCTCTGCTGTGTTTTCTGCTGTTTTCCATGTGAATTCATTGCCAGAGCTGTGTATCCGAGTGCCCGAGGCCACTCGAAGCTACGTGGATCAGCATGCCACGTGGATCACGACGCCACGTGGGTGTGGGCAATGCCACGTAGATCACGACACCACGTGGATCATGACGCCACATGGGTGTGGGCGATGTCACGTAGACCTACGAGCTACGTGAGTTACCAGATGTCCCAGGCCACATGCTGTGGTCTGCTGCCCACATCACATTGACGTCACCCACGATGCTGCCCGACTTCATGATGTCACGATGTCTGCCTGACGTCACCTCGAGATGTTTGTGACGTCAGTGCTGATGCCATCACGCCTGACATCACATGATGTCACATTGAGTGTTTCTAGTAATTATTTTAATATTGTCGAGAAGATTGAGAAAAAATATATGTCGTGTGTTAATTAATTCTTCTCAGTCAGTGTTCTCACATGTTAGTGTACCGTATGTACAGCGGTGTGTTTAAAGTTTCCGTGTGTCCAGTGAGGTCTGAGCCAGACCTGAGTAACACCACTGTGCTAAGTCACCCGTGTGACCAGTGTGTTTGACAGCTGATTACTCAGCCCTGAGCGTATGAGCCCTCTTGTACAGAAAGTTATTATGCTCGTCGCTCGTGATGTTTTGCAGAATCGTACCTGCTACGATTCCCATCGAGATTTGTTTCACTTCACCTCCAGATCGTCAGAGTGCAGTTATATGTAGAGAAACAAGTCTGGGGACCCTTAGACTAATCTCTGCTATAACTCCAACTGTCGAGAGATGATACTCGTCAAGCCGCAGTCAGGCCTGTCGGCAGGCGCTGTGTCAGCCTCGTGTCACAAGCTTCAGTGAGCAGCCTGCACAAAGATGATGTCACTTTGACTGCTAGTTCTCTCACTGCAGTCTGGTGTATGATGTTATGACTCCCAGATGTTTCGCCCAGTCGTCTCTGCCACGACTCGCTCTACAACTCGCTCCACGCTCGCCGGCAGTGACAGCCCAGCGACAGTACCAGTCGAGAAGTGTCCTCCTGAGTCGCTTGCCAGAGGTCCTGCCCAGTTGCCGAGTTTTGTCGACGCCTCACTCGAGGGCACCAGCATGTTGTGCCCCAGGTTGAGTGAAACCTGCAGCGACTCCTACGATGACTGCTTCACCGCTCCAGAGGAGACCATACCCTGTTATGTCACAGCTCAGCCGCAGCGATGTCTCCTGTGTTGCAGTATCTGTCCAGACGCAAGAAGGCGTGCAGTGATGCACTTCGATGCTCACTGCCTATGACCACGATGTTTAGCACACCCCACATGTTTTTTCTTCCCTCCCTGTAGGAAGTTTTTTTTCCATGTCCATATGTATATATGTGTTTTTATTTTGTGTTCTGTGCCCTGTTCCTACGAGAGAGAGACCGAGTTTCTTTTACCACCAGTATTGTCGCGTCGGGACGACTCGCGGTAGGTGGCCAAGCGTATGTAGACAGTCTGTACTGTCTGCACAGACAGCCCATGCTGTCTGCCAGCTTAGTTTATATTTCGCGCCACTCAGATGCTGGCCTCTGTAGCCAGTCCTCCCGGTGGGCACGCCAGCCTGCCCAGACTTGCCTCACCCTCACTCACACAGCGGCCTAGCAGGAAGACACAAGTACTCCTAGCTCTCTCTCGTGGCATGGCCCTGCCCAGGCCATGGGCACAACACACAAGCCTGTGTACCCACCACGACATTAACAATAAACAAAGAAGCCTCCGAAGACGTCTATAATTCACACCCCGCTTGCAGCACCTACCAAACAAGCTCGTTATACATCCCTGTGATTCGTCCGAGTCTTCAGCTTCCAATTGTGACCTTGTTTCTGCGTCCCCTCTCTGGAACATCCCGTCTCTGTCCACCTTATCTATTCTATGCAGTATTTTGTACGTCGTTATCATGTCTCCCCTGGCCCTCCTGTCCTCCAGTGTCGTCAGTCCGATTTCCCTCAACCTTTTTTCGTAGGACATTCCCCTGAGCTCCGGAACTAACCTTGTTGCAAATCTTCGTACTTTCTCTAATTTCTTGACGTGCTTGACCAGGTGTGGATTCCAGACTTGTGCTGCATACTCCTGTAAGGGCCTGACATACACAGTGTACAGTGTCTTGAATGATTCCTTACTTAGGTATCGGAACGCTATTCTCAGGTTTGCCTGGCGCCCGTATGTTGCATCAGTTATTTGGTTGATGTGTGTGTGTGTGTGTGTGTGTGTGTGTGTGTGTGTGTGTGTGTGTGTGTGTGTGGTGCACACACTCAAGCAATTCTGGATAGAGTTGTTGCCCTGAACGAATCTGCCTGGACTTTCTACTTATTTCTGCAACACTGCAAGGTCCTGATGTGTTGATTGCAACACAAAAGGCCAAGAGTTATCATTCAACTTTCCCCTACGGAAATTTTTATACGGGGGGGGGGGAGTATTGGCAAACTTTTTTGGTATTGCTAACGATGTCCTTGTGACAGGTTTCTAGAGTTCTGTTACTGCTGTCCGGCTTGAGACGAGGCTTTTCTGGTGGTTGCCCGGTCAGCTGAGCTTTTTATGTTAGCAGCCTGACTGGTACCCATATCCAACACAGCCAGGCAGATCAGGCACTTGGCAGAAGTAGTTATCCAGTTTTCTCCTGACTTTTGCACTTGTTTTTGCAGTATTTCTGGTATCTGATGGTAGTGTGTTTAACAGCCTAATTAACGGATGTTGAAACAATATTCCCGTATTGTGCCCAATAGCTCCCCTGTATATTATTAAATATAATATAACACTTTCTCTTATGTATCCCTCTCACTCCAGTACATTTGTGTGATAGTGTGTAGATTGAGACTAAGCCCTCCAGTATCTTCTGTATATGTATTATCATACATTTCTCTCTCCACTCCAGACAGAAGATTCCGTAGTGAATATGTGCTCGAGAGAGCACATAATAAGTACTGTTAAACGTTCCCAGTAATTCAAATGTTTTATTGGCTCAGTTCAGGAGGTAAATAATATATCTGTTGCACCTCTCATCTCTCTACCCTGAGTGGAACCGTCAGTGACGAACAGTGGTCCAAGCGAGAAATCACAGATTCTCTGAATAACGTCATTACCTGCAATATTTCAAGTATTTTGAAAGTTCTCATTGTCCAACTTCAGGTGTGTGTTGTGCATTTATAAGGGCTACGACGGTTTGTTAAACCAGAAGGTGTTGTTATTCCTTAAGGACTACGACGGTTTATTCTTGTTGGAGGTTTATATCTCTAATGAGGGATTACATAGCATCGAGTCCGCAAAGTGTTTGTCGGAGATTTGAACCAATACTATGTCAGTTGACAACCCAGAGCACTGTCCAGCCGGCCATCCAACCCTAAAGTATTACTTGCAATCCTGCTACTTACTGAAGCTGTGGATTACATAAGAACAAAAGAAAGATGGAACACTGCGGTAGACCTACTGGCCCATGCGAGGCAGGTCCAATTATTATTGTTATTATTATTATTATTATAAAAAAGAAGCGCTAAGCCAAAAGGGCTATACAGCACTGCAGGGTAGGGAAGGAAGCGAGGGTATTGGGCGGCAGAAGGGGGAGGGATGATCAGTAAATTACAGAAAACAGTGGGGCAGGGGAGAGTATGGGGGTAGAGGGTAGCAAGAGATTGAGGTAGAAAGGGCTGAAGGTATCAGAGTTTGTGAAGAAAGTCAGTTGTTGTCAAAAAGTCAATGAGAGAGTCCGGATGAAAGGTGGGTCCATTAGCGAGAAGGGAAGGTAAAGAGAGAGCAGCGGAGCGAAGATGACGATGGAGGTAAATTCTGCGTGCTTGTTGATAAAATGGGCAGTCCAACAGAATGTGGCTGACTGATAATGGAGCCTGACAATTCTCACAGAGAGGAACAGGGCGCCTCTCCATGAGATATCCATGAGTAAGACGAGTATGGCCAATGCGAAGACAGGAGTAGTCTCCCAACCTCGACACTGGTGACAAGAAGACGGCCAGTAATCTATACTCGGTTTAATAGATTGAAGTTTGTTACCGAGCATAGTAGACCAACGTTGTTGCCAACAGGTGTGAAGGTGGGTAGCTATTGCAGCAAAATAGTCCGTAAATGGTATACCTCTATATGAAACTGGTAGGTCATGTGCTGCTGACCGTGCAGCAGTGTCTGCCTGTTCATTGCCCTGTACGTCAACATGACCAGGGACCCAACAAAAAACTATATATTTATGCTTGGTAAAGATGCGGCGTAGCCAAAGTTGGATATGGAGGACTAAGGGGTGAGGTGCATCAAATTTCTGTATAGCCTGTAAAGCACTAAGGGAGTCTGAGACAACCACAAATGATGACACAGGCATAGATGCAATATGGATAAGTGCTGCAAGAATGGCATACAATTCAGCAGTAAAAATACTAGCCGAAGATAGTAAATGCCCTCGTACGACACTGTCCAGAAACACTGCTGTGAATCCTATACCGTCAGAAGACTTAGAGCCATCTGTGTACACTGCAATGGCATGAGAATGAGAGTGGAAGTGGTCAAGAAAAAGAGCGGGAAGCAACCGCAGGCAGCTGGGCTTTCGAGCAAGGGAGAGAGAAAGAACAGACTTGAACAGCTCGACCTTCCCAGGGGGGGGGGTAGGAAAAGTGAGATGCTACATGAACTTACAAAGGTGGTAATTGAAGAGAAGACAAAAGCGAATGTAGGCAAAGAGAGAAGGGACGGAGTAAACAGGGGCAGCAAACAAATAAAGATTGTCTACTAATATCAGTGACCATTCTATAAATGGAAGGATTGCGGAGACCATGAGAGCGTACATAGTAGCGAAGGCAATGGGCATCACGGCGATCGGATAAGGATGGAACGTTCACTTCTGCATAGAGGCTCTCAACAGGGGAAGAGCGAAAAGCACCAAGGCATAAACGTAATCCTTGGTGATGAATGGGGTTAAGGCTAGAGAGAGTAGCAGGAGAGACCGCTGAATAGATCTGGTCACAATAATCAAGTTTCGATAAAATGAGGGTGGAATGTAGGCGAAGGAGAGTTCAACGATCAGCTCCCTATGAAAGATGAGCAAGGGTTTTAAGAAGGTTCAGCCGGCTGTGACAAGTTGCCTTCAGAGAGGTAATGTGAGGTTTCCAGGATAACCTATGGTGAAAGAGGAGGCCCAGAAACTTGACTATCACGTTCAGGGATACAGGAGCCATAGAGGTACAAAGGATGATCGGAGATGACAGAGCGTCTAGTGAAAGTAATTTGGCGAGTTTTTGTGCTGGAAAATTTAAACCAATGTGTGGTGGCCCAATTGGAAACATGGTCGACCGCATGCTGGAGAGAAACTGTAATGAGGTGACAGTCAGCGCCTGCACAGGCAATAGTGAAGTCATCAACAAAGAGTGAAGACCAAATATTTGATGGAAGACTAGAGGCCAAATCATTTATAGCAAGGAGGAAAAGTGTTGTGCTCAGAACACATCCCTGGGGGACACCTTCAGCTTGGATAAAGTCCGGGAGAGCACATTATTAACCCGAACATGGAAATGCCTCTCAGCTAAAAAGTACTTAAGGAAGGATGGTAGATTGCCTCGGAGGCCTAAGGAGTGGGCTTGGGCCAAAATATTATACCTCCAAGTTGTGTCATATGCCTTCTCAAGGTCAAAAAATATGGCAATAACTGAGTGGTTATTTGCAAAGGCATTATGAACATATGTATCCAAGCTTAGTAAGGGGTCTATGGTAGAACGTCTCTTACAAAAGCCATGTTGATGAGTGGAGAGACTGTTGTGTGTCTCTAAATACCACACTAAATGTGTATTTACCAGGCTTTCCATCACTTTGCAAACTGCACTAGTAAGAGCAATGGGACGATAGTGGGAGGCTTCATGTCCCGTAGTGCCTGGTTTGCGGAAAGGGAGAACTATGGCAGATTTTCACAGCTGTGGAAGAACTCCTTGTGACCAAATAAGGTTGAAAAGACATAATAGGACTGCAAGGGCTGACTGATGTATATGTTGTAGCATACAAATATGAATGTCGTCGAGCCCAGCTGCCGATGATCGGCAAGCTGAGAGTGTTGCCTCCAGTTCTTGAAGTGTAAAAGGCACATTATACTGTTCTTCTCTGAGAGAAGAAAAGTCCAAGGGTGCTAACTCTCTGGCAGACTTTGAGGAAAGAAACGAGGGGCATAGATGGAGCCCCTGAGAAATACGGACCAGATGATTGCCAATTTCATTGGCAACATCTAGTGGGTTTGCTATATCAACACCGGCAACCCGCAAAACAGGAGCCGGGTCAGGAGAATATTTACCACTCGGTTTTTGTACTTTTTTCCAGACTGCACTCAGAGGAAGCAGAGGTGATGGTGGAGACAATCTCGCCAGGAAGTGCATTTAGCATCACGGATGACACGGCGAGCGATTGCACGCTTCTGCTTAAAATCAAGAAGTCTCTCCATGGTTCTATTGTACCAGTACCTGCCCCATGCAGTGCATTTCAAATGTACTGCATGAGCACAAGCAGGAGACCACCAAGGCACGCATTTCTGAGAATGCCTGCCCGAAGTTTGGGGTATAGAATGAGAAGCTGCTGTTAAAACAGAGGACGAGAAGAGGTGTAAAAGCTCATCAATGGAGGATGAAGAAGGAACCTCACTAAAAACAGTTAGGTGTGAGTAAAGGTTCCAATTTGCCTGATCAAATTGCCAGCGTGAGATACAAAGAAGTGGTGAATATGAAGAAGTAAGAATGATTGGGAAATGATCGCTGTCATGTAAATCCGGGAGAACAGACCAGGTGAAGTCTAATGCGGTGGAGGAAGAGCAGACTGAGAGATTGATGCAAGAGAGAGTGTGAGTCCTAGGATCAAAATGGGTGCAAGTACCTGTATTTAAAACATGGAGGGGTGGGTGGCAAGAAAAGCCTCTAACTGAATGCCACAGGAATCACAGTGAGACCCCCTCCAGAGGAAATGATGGGCATTAAAATCTCCAAGTAACAGAAGCAGTGGCAGTAATGACGAAACAAGAAAGGCAATATCCGGAATAGATAATGCCCGAGAAGGAGAGAGATATAAAGAACAGAGCGTATACCACCTATGCAAGTGGATATGGGCTGCTGTGTAATGCAGCAAAGTATGAACAAATAGCTGATGTACAGAATATCAATGCATAGAAGAAGGGCACTTTCATTAAAGGTCCCATCAGGAAAAGGATCTGAAGAATACAATAAATTATAGCCTGAGATGGGAGAGATAACAGCAGAGTGTAATTTTGGTTCCTGTAAGCAAACACCAACAGGGGAAAATTGGGAGAGTAACATCTGAAGCTCACCCCGATTACCCCTGAGGCTGCGTATATTCCACTGCAAATAGGCCATGATTGGCAATGATGAAGATACCTGAAATCCACAGGTAAGGGTTCCTATGGACTAGAGGGGTTAGAAAAGTCCACATGCGGAGGCAGCGGAAAACGTTCAAGCAGCGAAGGAATGATGCGCTGTGAAGAAAGGAGTTGCACAGATGGAGGAGAGGAGAGAGAAGGAACAGAGGGTGGATCATTGTCCATTGATGGTTTGGTCTCTGCAATATATTCAGAGATTGCTTCAAGTGTTTCAGAATTCAGAGACGTTGTATGGGGGAGAATATTGGAGATGGTAGGGGGATGATGAGTAAATATTGGAACTGTAATGGACTGTACCAAGGTAGGGGGGTGAAAGAGTGGAGGGAACTGGAGAAGAAGTGTGGAAGGGGACACAAGAGGCAGAAACCTGGGAGGTGGCAGAAGAGGTAGAAACTTGGGAGGGAACAGGGGAGGAAGGTACAGTACGAGGAGGAGGGCGAGCCTCTACACTTGTAACAAAGCCAGTGAGAGGGGAAGAACCAGGTACAGAGACAGGGAAGGTAAAATGAGGAGGTGGAAGAAGGGAAGGAGGGGTTAAATGACCTTTTTTTGACTTCTGAGAAGTAGAGTGAGGATTAGGAGGTGTCATACAAGATCTCGTCGATACTGAGGCTTGTGAGGGAGAACACGAAGAAGTGAGAACAGACTGAGGCATGGAAGTAGGGACGTCTGAGCCTAGGACAGCAAAAAAATTAGATACAGAAGTGACTATGGGAGAGGTAACCACAGAGGAGGCTGCAGAAGATGGGACCCCAGAAGTGGGGGAACGTTTTGAAACACGGGAATAAGAAACCCGAGGTAGTCTCCCTTGGAGGCAGAGATGAGAAACTCCCATGGCATAAGGGAGACCTTCTGCCTCTTTGAGGTAATGGCAAGAGTACGAAGGATGAGCCTCATGACAATTAAGGCAAGAGGGAGGTCGATTGCAAGATGTATTAGAATGGTCATCAGCACCACAGACTGAGCTATAGATCTGCAATGTTTCACTGGATGGCCAAATCACCAGCAATTTCTACACTGTTGCAATGTAGGGATCAGCTTTCGAACTTGTAACCAATGTCCTGCTACATAAACTGAGGATGGGAGTTCATGGCTGTCAAAAGTTAAATGAGCCACATTGCTAGGGTATCGTCTCCGCTCACGGGCAGGAAGAACGTAAGTGTCTACCTTGAGGATTGGGAGATCTTGGAGTTCCAGCTGTTCAAGAATGTCATTGCCACATGTCTGGAAATTTTGTTGAACTATGGTATGGGGGCAGAATGATGGTACCACTACAAGAATTGAGGGAATGATGTTTTTCAATAGTGACAGGAACAGTATCGATATGGGAAAGAAGTGAAAGATCATGAGCTTGGGTAGCATTCTGTACGGCGATGATGCGCATACCGCTCTTAAGAGCATGAAAAGAAATATCTTTTCCAACATGGTGTAGGAGTGCCTTGCCAATACTGTGGTTGAAAAGATAGGCAGTAGAGGAAGTCGGTCATAAAGTGAAAAATTTAGTCCATTGTGCATTCTGAAACTGACCGTGGAAAGGGAGTGCAGGACGTGTCGATCTTTTCTGAAAAGAACGAGAAGGTGGAGAAGTATCATCAGCAGGTAATTGTCGTTGGCGTTTAGGAGTGGGACTAGAGTTGGTCCGACGTGGAACGGGCTGGCGATTCGAAAATTGCCGCACCGTAGAGGGAGAGACCGGAAGCATAGTCAAAGGAGAGCGGAGGTCAGATAAATCGAAAGAGTCAGTCGAGACCTCAGTACCTGAAGTCGGTGAGGAAACAGCACTGGCAAGAGGTACAGAGGCATGAGGAGTGTCCAAAGAGTGGCCCAAAGATGAGGCGGGGTCAGAATGGGGTGCAGTATCAAGAAGGAGTCCGGGGGTATCAGGTTCATGGACTGGGATTGCCATGGTTAGGTTACTTCTTTCTTTTTGTTAAGAAAAAAAAAGAAAGAAGAAAATAAAATAAAAATAATAATAAAGAAAAAAAGGGGGGACCGGGGAGGGATAGTTCTTAGGAGGAATGAAAGGGCCAGAAATCTCCCTCCACACCCAAGAGAACCTCAGCACTGCAAGTAGCATAGATGCAGCATAGAACCCGTGCCATACCCTACCACATCATGCCAGTAAACCAGCAATCCGGGATAGCAACCTCACATCTGCCGAGCTACCTCAGTGGACAAAAGAGAGGGCGGCTGGCTATCTGCCACAAAGCAAACCTCCTTCGGCCACCATCCCCAGAATCCGAAAGGTGGCTTCCAGAGATACACCTATCGCCCGAGAGAGACCCAAAGCCACCCTCTGGGATACCAGAGAGGGATCGGGACATCCCGAGGCAATCCAGATTCCACGACAAACTACACCACCGCCAAGAACCTCAATGGAATTGGATGGACCCCAGTACCCTTTCCCCTGCCTAGGAACTAGTGTGTCAGTGGGAAAAAATCCCCAAGGCCAAAAAGGAAGGGCAAAAGGTAAGGGTGGGTAGGAGGAGGAAACGAAAAAGGGGAGGATGGGGAGGATGGGATAGGGAAGGGGTGATTGGGGGGCAATTAGGTTTGGTCTGAGGAAGGAGACTGACAGGTCTAATTCCTCAGACCAAGAGCCTCTTCACCACAACAAGGAGCCCCCCTTGAAGAGGAGGCAGGTCCAAGTCTTCCACCGGCTTAAGCCAATGACCCAACCTAGTCAAGTCAGGTCACATCCACATAAGGAAGAAGCACGGCATCAGTCCTATTAGCACAAGCTAGTCATTTCTAACTCACACCTACCTACACCCGCTCATGTATTTATCTAACCTATTTTTAAAATTACACAACGTTTTAGCTTCTATGACGGTACTCGGGAGTTTGTTCCACTCATCCACAGCTCTATTACCAAACCAGTGCTTTCCTATATCCTTCCTGAATCGGAATTTTTCAACTTGAAACCAGTGCTGCGTCTTGGCTGGATAATTTTAGCACACTATTTACATTCCCTTTATTTATTTCTGTTTTCCATTTATACACCTCAATCATATCACCCCTAATTCTATGCCTTTCTAGATTCAGGGCCCTCAGTCTATCCTCATAGGGAAGATTTCTGATACATGGGATCAACTTTGTCACCCTTCTTTGTACGTTTTCCAGTGCATTTATATCCATTCTGTAATACGGTGACAAAAACTGTGCAGCATAATCTAAATGAGGCCTAACCATGGATATATATATGTTTCTTGATGTGAAGCCAAGGATTCTGTTAGCTTTGTTTACCTGGAGTTTACCTGGAGAGAGTTCCGGGGGTCAATGCCCCCGTGGCCCGGTCTGTGAACACTTACGCACTGTTGTCTTGGTTTTAGATTACTGCTAACCAGAACTCCTATATCCTTTTAGTAATGACCAACTGTGTTCTGTTGACGTTCTTACAACCAACGGAAACCCACAGCAATCAAACATGTTGCCATCTGTGAGCTATTTTGTATAGCAGACACTTTAATCACAGTGGGAAGCTGGCAGTGAAGAACACTTAAGGGAGAATGGATTTAGCCTTTGGGTAAAAGGTAAACACTGACTTAGTTTTTTATTAATACTACACAATACCGTCAAGTTGATGATTATTATAATCAAAAAGAAGCGCTAAGCCATAAGGGCTATACAGCGCTGCAGGGCAGGAAGGAAGCGAGCGCATCAGGTGGCAAAAGGGAGATGGATGAGTAATAGGTTACAGAGAACAGCGGGGCAGTGGATGGTGGAAGCGTAAAGGGCAGCAAGAGACTGAACTAGAAAGGGCTGAGGGGAGTGTGAAAGGTATCATCATCAGAGTTTGTGGAGTAAATCAATCGTTGTCAAGATGTCAGTGAGAGAGTCAGGATTAAAGGAGGGTCCATCAGCAAGAAGGGAAGGTAAAGAGAGGTCAAGTTGATGAAAGAGAGAAATGAGTACTTTTATTTCTTCATTTCTGAAACATTTCGCCTGCGCAGCAGGCTTTTTCTGTCATATACAAAAACGACAAATAAACTGGAGAAAGCGGAAGTATTGGAGAAAAAAGTTTGAGGGGTTTAGTCCCTCAGCCTTGAAGATGTCGGTTTTGATGTGTCCAGTCATCGTGTTTTCATGTCCATGGATATATTGTCTGGTATCGCATTACTGATGTATGTTATTTCTACCTTATGACAATTACTGTTTTGTTACTATAGTGGCAATTATGCATTGTTCTTTTGTACTAAGAGTCACAGAGAAAGAGATCTATGTTTGATTGGTTTTGGCCAAGCTTACTTCTTTATTTTCATCTTAATTAACTTACTGGAGACTAGTAATATGCCAAGTTGCTCATGATTACCTCATCTATCACTATTTTCTGTATAAATTTTTATGTCTTTCTATACTGATAAAACCACTGGATTGCGAAATGTCTACAAGTACAGAAACTCAGATGTTGCACATGTTTAATTCATCATACCAAACTGTTATTAAGGCATTGGTATTCCTGTAACGACTCAGTTTAGATTAAGGACTCATGAACAGGCAAAGTGCAGGGACAACCCTCGAGATTCTTCATGAACCCTTTCATATGGATTACCATCTCCATCAACCAGCAAGCAATCAAGGCAGTGAGATCAATACTACCAGGAGCTTCAACCATTGCCAGCTGATAGCACCCTTCTTACAACCCCTTTAAGGTCTAATGCCACAGCTGTAAACCTCAAGGACAAACTGAATGACATGAAGAGGATGGAACAGCGAACTGGAGATCTGGAAACCCCCGACACTGTACCTCCTCGAAAAAGGATTGAGCCTACTCAGTCTAATCTACTTTCTAAGCCTTTCACTCTAATTTGACAGTCAAAATTGTAATAAATTCTAGTTTCCTGAAATTTATATTCATAAAAACTCTTAATTTTACTTTAGATGGACAATGAAACCAAGTTACTTTTTTTAGTCAGATTTAAGGGTACAGGGGATCACAAGGCAACGAAGACAGCACTTTCTGCGTTCCTGTCTTCGTGTGTGGTGCATAGCACCACAAATATTATACACATTATATACATTGATGCATCTAAAGAGTCTACTGGCAGGGTACATCTGGAAATATAAACACATATGCAGTATAATGTGATCCTTTATTGACAACGTTTCGCCCACATAGTGGGCTTTTTCAAGTCACAAACAGATCTACCTGGGGTGGAAGGTACACGAGTATTTATAGTCAGGTTCAGAATGCTGAGGTCAGGCGGAGAATGCTGCATCTGATGATGTACCGAGTGGGGTTATAGTCTAAAATCTTGGGTAGCTTGAAAAGGAGATTGGATAAGTTTGTGAACAGACCTTCAGTAGTGTTCTTCCGTTCCTATCTTCTTATGGGATAGCGATGGAGAAGTTTCTTCGCAAATGGTTCCGCTATGTTATAGAAGCCATTATTCTGGTTGAAGTTGTCGGATATAGAAATAAGTGATGATTCCAGGATTCTTCGGTATTGAGTGTTGTCTTCTGTGGCTATAAGTCTTGAGTTTCTGTAGTTTATTAAGTGGTTGTGTGAATTACACAGGCATTCCTTGTATCGTCAGACCTGCTTGCGTATTGGTGTTCTGAAATTCGTGTTTGGAGGTCCCTTGATGTTCGCCCACGTATAATTTGTTGCAGTCATTACAAGGCATTATGTATACCCCTGCAGAGGGTGGAAGCTTGTCCTGTCTATCACTGGTAATGTCCTTGATGGTCGTGGTTGTGGAGGTAGATACTTGGAATGAGGTATTGGAAAAGATGTTGGAAACGTGTTTGGCAATGGAGTTGGTGGGGAGGACTATGTATCTCTTCTCGGCAGTGTCTTCTCTGGGTGTGTTGAAGATGTTTAATGCCCGTCGTCTGCAGTCTCTGATGAAATGACGAGGAAATAGGGATTTTAGAAAAATACTTGTTCAATTATAGTGCATTTTTTCCTCAAGAAACTCTTTGTGCAGTTTTCAGATGAAAAGGGGAAAAACCCCCATAATTACACCAGTTTAGTTTTGGTGCGTGGTGAGAGTAGAAGTGGAGAAGATCGTTTTTGGTTGGTGGATTTTTGTGATTTTAAAAAACGAAGTTCAGGGTCAGCTTTGCGAGAAGAACAAAAGGGAAAAGGAAAGAGGTTGTCGACTTCTTTTTCAATGTAAAAACTGGATTGAAGGTTGACCTGGTTGAGTTGTTTTGGAAAGAGCTTAAAAGTTGAAGCATTTGGGAGTTATGGGGAAAAAGTCTCAAAGACAGAGCCAGGTAAAGCAAAATAATGGGGAGAAACTTTGGCTTCTAGATTTTCCATGTATAGGTTTCGCCAGGCCCGAAAATGAGTGGCAAACCCCCAGGGGGTATCCAAAAGTCTGCTAAAGAGGTGATTTTTCGAAAAGAGAAACAGAAAAGCTAAACATAGTTCAAAAGGTCGATGAAATCGTGGTGGGAATAGGAAGATCAAGTGAATCATCAATTTTCCTGCCAAAAGAGAGATGGCTTGTTTTGTAGGTACTTTGGTGAATAGGGAAGTACGTCAAGGGGGAAAGTTTTTTTTCCCCTGATGTTGACGTTAAAAATGCGTTGAGAAGATCCCCCGAGTGTTTGAGAGTGGGGGACGATTCCCCAAAAGCTTAGAGAGGTGTTTTGCGAAAATTTTTTTTCCTGAGAGGGGTGGGGAGCACGCCTATTCCGAGGAAGGGCCTCAGGGGGATACCAGGCTTGGGGTTTTCGGCAGGCGTACATTCTGGCGGGTCGGGGGGTTCCTGGGTATGGTTGATAAGTTTCTTCCCTTTTTCTGACCCTCTCAGAATGTGGCGATCCTTTAAAGAAATTTTTTAGTAAGGTTGTCCACTTGGTTAGTTGTGAGAGGTTTGTAGCATCTGGGTCATTAATAGATTGAGCTTTTTTGTTCCTGTAATGTCAGTTTCAAAATTTACGACACCATTCCTTTTCAGTGGGGGACCTGATGGTGGTCTTCTGCTAAACCTTTGAGGTTTTGATGTAACGCGGGGTATGCGGGGGACGTGTGCTGAGATGGCTGCTGAGATGATCCCTTGAAATAACCTTTTGGGGGGAAGTCGGAGTCATTATGTCTGTATTTTTTGGCAAAAAAAATTGGGTCTTTTTTTGGGGGTTTCGAATTCCTGTTGCGAAAAATTTTAGGCCCAAGCGAGGGCTTCATTTCTGTGGGGTTACTGGAGGAGGGGTGAAAGATTTTGAATAATTTCAGGCCTTCCTAAACTTTTCCAATTAGATTATCGCAGAGTGTTTGTAGTTTCCTAGTAAGTCTGATCTTCTGTTGAACATTCGCTGTGGTAACTCTGCTGTGAATGATTTCGGCGGTGCGTCTGTTCATGTTGCCCCGGAGTGTTGTGCCTAGTGTTCTGGCACTCAAAGGTTTAGCAGAAGACACGACCATCAGGGTCACCACCGCTGATAAAGGAGGTGGTGTTGTTATCATGAACACTGACGATTACAGGAACAAAATGCTCAATCTACTTAATGACCCAGATACCTACAAACCTCTCAACTAACCAAGTGGACAACCTTACTAAAACTTTTCTTCAAAGGACTCGCCGCATTCTGAGGGGCTCAGAACAAGGGAAGAATCTTCTGCACACCATACCCAGGAACCCCAGACCTGCCAGAATGTACGGCCTGCCGAAAACTCACAAGCCTGGTATCCCACTGAGGCCCATATCCTCGGGAATAGGCAGTGCTCCCCACCAGCTCTCAGGAATTCTCGCAAAACACCTCTCTAAACTCTTGGGCACTATCAGTCCTGCACACCTCAAACACTCAGGTGATCTTCTCAATCGCATTTGCAACGTCAACATCAGGAACAAGAAACTTTTCAGCCTTGACGTGACTTCCCTATTCACCAAAGTACCTACTACACAAACCATCGATCTCTTGCACAGGAAAATTGACGATTCACTTGATGTTCCTATTCCAGCCAGCGATTTCATCGACCTTGTTGAACTATGTGTTGGCTTTACGTGTTTCTCTTTCGAAAATCACCTCTTTCAGCAGACTTTTGGACTACCCATGGGTTCGCCACTCAGTGCGGTCCTGGCGAACCTATACATGGAACATCTAGAAGCCGAACGTTTCTCCACCATTATTCCTTCGTCTCTCACCTGGCTCCGTTATGTTGACGACATTCTCCTCATAACTCCTAGACGCTTCAACGTTCAAGCTCTCCAAGACAAGCTCAACCAGGTCGAGCCCTCAATCCAGTTCACACTTGAAGAAGAAGTCGACAACACTCTTCCTTTCCTTGATGGTCTTCTCTGCAAAGCTGACCACGAACTTCGTTTTAAAGTCTATCGATAGCCCACCAACCAAAACGATCTTCTCCACTTCTACTCTCACCATGACACCAAAACTAAATGTGGTGTAATTATAGGCTTCTTCCTGCGTGCACTTAGAATCTGCAGCAATGAGTTTCTTGAGGAAGAATGCACTATAATTGAACAAGTATTTTCTAAACTCCACTATCCTCGTCATTTCATCAGAGACTGCAGACGACGGGCATTAAACATCTTCAACACACCCAGAGAAGACACTGCCGAGAAGAGATACATAGTCCTCCCCACCAACTCCATTGCCAAACATGTTTCCAACATCTTTTCCAATACCTCATTCCAAGTATCTACCTCCACAACCACGACCATCAAGGACATTACCAGTGATAGACAGGACAAGCTTCCACCCTCTGCAGGGGTATACATAATGCCTTGTAATGACTGCAACAAATTATACGTGGGCGAAACATCAAGGGACCTCCTAACACGTATTTCAGAACACCAGTACGCAAGCAGGTCTAACGATACAAGGGATGCCTGTATACAACACCGTAATTCACACAACCACTTGATAAACTACAGAAACTCAAGACTTATCGCCATAGAAGACAACACTCAATACCGAAGAATCCTGGAATCATCACTTATTTCTATATCCGACAACTTCAACCAGAATAGTGGCTTCTATAACATAGCGGAACCACTTGCGAAGAAACTTCTCCATCGCTATCCCACATAAGAAGATAGGAATGGAAGAACACTACTGAAGGTCTGCTCACAAACTTATCCAATCTCCTTTTCAAGCTACCCAAGATTTTAGACTATAACCCCACTCGGTACATCATCAGATGCAGCATTCTCCACCTGACCTCAGCATTCTGAACCTGACTATAAATACTCGTGTACCTTCCACGCCAGGTAGATCTTTTTGTGACTTGAAAAAAGCCCACTGTGTGGGCGAAACGTTGTCAATAAAGGATCACATTATACTGCATATGTGTTTATATTTCCATTGTGTCGGTATTTTATACCATTTATTTCCAGGGTACATCTGCTCTTGTTGCCACTTCCCTAGATGAGAACGATAGTAAATATTATGAGTTAAGCATATGAACACTAGATCTTCGCCCAAATCTCAAAGAGTCCAGAGTTCACAGCCTTCAGCTTCCACCGCCAAGAGCCGACTAAGGATCACGCCGACTCCAACTAAGAATGAAATTATCGCTACCATGTATAGTAAGTTAGGAGGAGCAGACCATCTGACGTCCAGATGCACTTTGCTTTTAAAAACATTATGATAAGTTTGGGACCCATTATTCTGGATTTTAATATCCAAAGGAGTCACCCTTCTGTCTTGCACGGGGCAACCTACATCCCTCGTAGGACGGTAGACGTTAGTCACAGAGGAAGACGCTCGGCCAAATTAGGTCAGGTAGAACAGAGCGATGTAAGTCTAAATACATAGCCCAAACTGAGGTATGATGTCCTGGCTGAAGAAAGATGTCTATATACATTAAGAGGGAAAGTAAATACTGATGACCTCTTGTAGTGGACACTTAACGATAAGCCTAGATTTTAATGTTATACCTAGATCATACCGGTTTTTTTTTTTTTATTCGCCGGTACTCTCCCGGCCCGGGTCTTTTCCAAGTAGTGGTGACCCGGCCTTGGTTCCCTATCTGGGGAGTGTCTCGAGACTTAAGTCTTCCATACCGGTATATCTAGATTAAGTTATACCTAGATATACCAGAATACCTAGATTATGTTTACCTAGATTGTACCGGTATACCTAAATTATACCAGTATACCTTACCTAGAGTTTACCTGGAAAGAGTTCCGGGGGTCAACGCCCCCGCGGCCCGGTCTGAGACCAGGCAATTGTTGTACCTAGATTATAATGTTATACCTTGATTATAATGGTATACTTAGATTAGCTAGATTATACAGGTATACCTAGATTATACCAATGTACCTAGATTATACTGGTATACCTAGATTATACTGGTATATCTAGATTATACTGGTATATCTAGATTATACTGGTATACCTAGATTATACTGGTATACCTAGATTATACTGGTATACCTAGATTGCTCTGGTATACCTAGATTATTCTGGTATACCTAGATTGTTCTGCCGTACCTAAATTATAATGTTATACCTAAATTATACTGGTATACCTAGATTATGTTATACCGATATATTTAGATTATACCTATATAAATAGATTATGCTGTAAAACGAATTCTAATCACACAGCAGAGCGAAAAACTAATGTGAAGGACCTGGGAGTGATAATGTTAGATGACCTCGCCTTCACAGACCACAACAATGTATTTACCTCATCTGCTAGAAAAATGATAGGTTGGATAATGAGAACCTTCAAAACTAGGGACGCCAATCCCATGATGATTCTCTTCAAATCGCTTGTTTTCTATAGGCTGGAATACTGCTGTACTGAAATTTCTTTTTACATTAGCTTCTAAATTCCTCTAGCAACCTTTGCAACTTCTCTTCAGTATCTCCCAAAAGAACAGTGTCATCAGCAGAAAGCAACTGCGACAACTCCCACTTAGCGTTACATTCATTATCGTAATTCCACACCTCGCCCTAACACCCACGTGCTACTCACTCCTTTTACAACTACATCCACAAATACGTTAAACACATCTCAAAGCCCACATTTACTTGAAAATCCTCGTCTCTCCTACGGACACTAACATGAACCTCAATATCCACGTAAATACTACTGCTTTTAGCAACTTATCACCAATTCTATACACTGGTAACATCTGTCATATTATTCACCTATCCTCCTGATCACTTTTTTTTTTTTTTACAAATTCATATATGCAACAAAAATTTCCTACCATTATATATTTCTATACAATGACTACAATTTCCCTACCCTTGCTAAGATTTTGCTTTTCTGCAATCCTAGTTTCTGTCTTTCCTTTAATTCTTTCAACAATAACTGTACCATTTGTTTTACCTGGTTTACACAAAAGACTTATTCCCCTATAATTCTTTCACTCTTCTCAGGAACATCACTATCTGAGATAATTTATTCCTAGAATGACTCGAGTCTCGAGTATGTTAGTACAGCTTAACAACAGCAAAAAGTTAATTAGCCATATACAATTGCTGGCCCACAGATGGCTCCAACTTCACCCTGTTCCCGTTTTGTATCTTTCATAACAATAAAAGTGTCTTTCCAATGAGTTGAGGTAGGTAACAGCTCTTAGCTTGTAAATAAGAAGAAAAAGGGAGAAAAAGAGAAAGGGACACAGACAGCAAGTGTTCCACAAGGAAGCGTGCTGGGACCATTGCTATGGAATGTCTACTTCAATGACCTCCATCCCATCCCAGAATCCCATGCATATGCAGACGACTCCACGCTGACATTTACTTATCCAAGAGAGGAAATGCCAGCTGCTCTACGCTACATCAATCACCAGCTAAGAGCTATAACAGCCTGGGATAAACGATGGCAGGTAACATTTGCTCCTGAGAAAACACAAATGATGGTCTGTAGGCACCATGATGGTAATGCTGGAGCAGTGGTAAGTATGAATGAAAGTGTTGTTACCCTAGGATGAAGTTGATTTCCTTGGGGTAAAATTTAACTCCAAATTGACCATGAAGACCCACGTTGTAAACCTGGTAAACAAGGCTGCAGGAAGCTTACGGCACTTCTACGTATCTCTTATCTACTCGACAGTAGAGGTTGCAAGATTCTATACTAGGCAAAAGTACGCTCAAACCTTGAGTATGCTCTACTTTTTTGGATTCTCCCCCCCCCCCCCGACCCATCTCATCTGCGACTTTTTGACAGTAGAGAACAGAGCAAGACGACTCATCTTTCGCCTGGAACCAGCCTGGACAAATCTGTCATTTCAGCAGATTAACACTGGAGGGATGTGGGTGGCCTTTCTATTATGTACGAGGTCAACATCGGAGTGGAGCCAAGTACCACACTTGGTTCCACTCCAAGAACAGCGAGATGCAAGCTTCTACATAACTACATTAGAGATCAGTTTTTCCTATTACGACTCGAGTTTGGAACATGTTCGTACAACATAAAAATATCAGCGAAATGAAGTCAGATGATCAAATGAAATTGTTGGCTCACTGATGACTCCAACTTCATCCTGTTCCTTACTGGTATGTTTCATAACAATAAAGGTTTTTAAATTAGCTGATGTAGGTAACAGCTCTTAGCTTGTAAATAAAGTTAGGAAAGAAATAAAGAAAAGAATAAGTGAAATAAATAGAAATAATGGTGGGTATAGGGAAGATCACTGAAATCACCACCACCTTCCAGCAGTCAGAAATAAAACTCACCTTCACATGTTGGTACATGACGAGTTGTGAGTTACCAACACTGTGGCGTCTTTATTAGCACTACCAACACTGTGGCGTCTTTATTAGCACTACCAACACTGTGGCGTCTTTATTAGCACTACCAACACTGTGGCGTCTTTATTAGCACTACCAACACTGTGGCGTCTTTATTAGCACTACCAACACTGTGGCGTCTTTATTAGCACTACCAACACTGTGGCGTCTTTATTAGCACTACCAACACTGTGGCGTCTTTATTAGCACTACCAACACTGTGGCGTCTTTATTAGCACTACCAACACTGTGGCGTCTTTATTAGCACTACCAACACTGGCGTCTTTATTAGCACTACCAACACTGTGGCGTCTTTATTAGCACTACCAACACTGTGGCGTCTTTATTAGCACTACCAATACTGTGGCGTCTTTATTAGCACTACCAACACTGTGGCGTCTTTATTAGCACTACCAACACTGTGGCGTCTTTATTAGCACTACCAACACTGTGGCGTCTTTATTAACACTTTACCAACACTGTGGCGTCTTTATTAACACTTTACCAACACTGACTAGACTTTATTAACACTTTACCAACACTTTATAACTAATTTACGAACACCAATAATTTGTTATAATCAGTTTATATTTATTTTTAATTACTTTATAAACATTGATTAGTTCTTAACACTTTAAGAACGTTGACGAGAACTTTATAAATTTTTATAACCACTTAACTTAAAGTGACGAGTTTTGATAGCACTTTACAAACACTGATAAAATTTTTTATCAGTTTCCAGCGCAGAGCAACAGTGTTGAAGACACTTAACTTGCCGATAACACTTCGCTACTGTGATATAACGGCGAGATTCATCAACGTTGATGATAATAACATACACCTGGCACATCAACGTTGATGATAGTAACACATACACCTGGCACATCATCAACGATGATGATAGTAACACCTACACCTGGCACATCATCAACGTTGACGATAGTAATACTAGCCACACACTCAACTGTCCCATCAACATCTTCAGTACACAGATCAGTAGCCTAAAGAGGCAAGGGTATATACCCTGAGGTGTTTATTGAGTTTTAATACACCGCTTCGTCCACTTTGTGTGGGATTAAAACTGTTCTTGCTTGCTGACTGGATTTTTTTTTTTTTTTTTTTTTTTTTTTTTTTTTATTTTATTTAAAATACAATACATAGCTTAACATAAAAACCCTTAAACTAGGGTTGATACACATTGCATATAAACACATTTTGAAAACAATCTCTCAGAACGTACAATAGCAAATAAACACAATATTAACAAACACAAGAGGTTACACAATTATACTAGAAAATATCGCTTGTGACAAAACATAACATTGAGAAGATGGGCAATCTTAACCCTATGTACACAAGAACAACAACAAGAACATAACATGTAGGTGACCCCTGTAGCAGGTTCAATAATACAAATAAAACCATAATCCTTCGGGTATACACTATTTACATAATATACTGGGACATTGCCAATGCACAATACAATACAATAAGAAGAATAGTATGATAAATATATAAATATATCGGTTACTCACAACCAACACAAATAATCGATAACCGAAAGAACCTACATCACAATCTCATGATAAAGCAAAGTACATACTCGCCTTACCACAAGTCTTACGAGTCAGCCACAAACTAGAAAAGCCATAATCATTCCGCACTCATCTACAGGCTATACACATTAATAACATAGCAATAAAATGCTCGGTACAAAACACACAAAACCCCGTTTGCCAGGCCATAGCCGAAAGGTACATCAAGTACTTCAACAAAGAAAGAAGGCAGTAGACTCTGACTTAAGACATCTATAACACATATAACTTCACCACCACATCCACTCACACAACCACATTTTCCTCAACCACGCATTACACAGATACACACAGTTAAACCAGCCGTTGTGCATACCCAACCCCGGAGACAAGCCCGTTCCATCCCCTGAAATTCACTCCCCCCCCCCTTTCACAACGTTAACAATGCTCTCACACTCATACTACGGTACCCTGCTGAAAAAGCCTGGTCCCAGCGACTTCCATATATTTCCCGATTATAACACAACGTTCTATAAATGGTCCCCGCCAACACCCTTTTGCGCACCTCCCAATCCCCATTCCTTCTCATTGCCCAGGATACAAAAACAAAATCCGCAATTATATACGTGATTGCACGTTGCACAGGCGCCTCGACGCCTCCCACGTCCAAACTTAACGCCCTCAATACTATATATCCCGCCTCCTCCCACTGTCCTCAGAACCTTACCCATCCATTCCTGATACTCCCCAAATTATCACAAAATACACTACATGAAACGCAGTCTCCTCATCCCCGCACACCCGACACGCGCCCTCCACCATCAACCCTCTTTCCTTAAGTGCAGCACCCGACGGCAGTATACCATGGAGAAAACGGAAAAATACCTCTCGCACATTTGGACGCACGCGCATCAACCGTAATCTTTCCCATATATCCTTCCACGCATACATAGGGTAGATACTCCTCAGCCTTCACGACTACCTTCGCCCTTACAACACGCTCTAAAACACCCACTCGAACTTATTAGGGTCCCGTACATGCAGCAACGCCCGCAACACGTCTTCACACACTTTCATCTCCGACCCTCCCCACCACATTCGCACCTCTTCATGCAAGCCATTCACGCCCCTCCCTGCATGACCCCGCACACGGCGTAACCCCCACTTCAAATAAATGCACTTGACTCTTAACCGTAAATCAATCAACCCCAATCCTCCTCTGTTGACCGGTAAAGTAACCACACTTCTACTCAACCATTCACACCCGGAACCCCAAAGAAAATGGAAAACCCTCTTTAACAGCCTCGTAACATCCGGACCTGCTAACGGATATACCGCAGCCACGTGCCAGACTTTACTGTATAACAACACATTCACAACAATCTTTATTAGCACTACCAACACTGTGGCGTCTTTATTAGCACTACCAACACTGTGGCGTCTTTATTAGCACTACCAACACTGTGGCGTCTTTATTAGCACTACCAACACTGGCGTCTTTATTAGCACTTACCAACACTGTGGCGTCTTTATTAGCACTACCAACACTGTGGCGTCTTTATTAGCACTACCAACACTGTGGCGTCTTTATTAGCACTACCAACACTGTGGCGTCTTTATTAGCACTACCAACACTGTGGCGTCTTTATTAGCACTACCAACACTGGCGTCTTTATTAGCACTACCAACACTGTGGCGTCTTTATTAGCACTACCAACACTGTGGCGTCTTTATTAGCACTACCAATACTGTGGCGTCTTTATTAGCACTACCAACACTGTGGCGTCTTTATTAGCACTACCAACACTGTGGCGTCTTTATTAGCACTACCAACACTGTGGCGTCTTTATTAACACTTTACCAACACTGTGGCGTCTTTATTAGCACTACCAACACTGTGGCGTCTTTATTAGCACTACCAACACTGTGGCGTCTTTATTAGCACTACCAATACTGTGGCGTCTTTATTAGCACTACCAACACTGTGGCGTCTTTATTAGCACTACCAACACTGTGGCGTCTTTATTAGCACTACCAACACTGTGGCGTCTTTATTAACACTTTACCAACACTGTGGCGTCTTTATTAACACTTTACCAACACTGACTAGACTTTATTAACACTTTACCAACACTTTATAACTAATTTACGAACACCAATAATTTGTTATAATCAGTTTATATTTATTTTTTAATTACTTTATAAACATTGATTAGTTCTTAACACTTTAAGAACGTTGACGAGAACTTTATAAATTTTTATAACCACTTAACTTAAAGTGACGAGTTTTGATAGCACTTTACAAACACTGATAAAATTTTTTATCAGTTTCCAGCGCAGAGCAACAGTGTTGAAGACACTTAACTTGCCGATAACACTTCGCTACTGTGATATAACGGCGAGATTCATCAACGTTGATGATAATAACATACACCTGGCACATCAACGTTGATGATAGTAACACATACACCTGGCACATCATCAACGATGATGATAGTAACACCTACACCTGGCACATCATCAACGTTGACGATAGTAATACTAGCCACACACTCAACTGTCCCATCAACATCTTCAGTACACAGATCAGTAGCCTAAAGAGGCAAGGGTATATACCCTGAGGTGTTTATTGAGTTTTAATACACCGCTTCGTCCACTTTGTGTGGGATTAAACTGTTCTTGCTTGCTGACTGGATTTTTTTTTTTTTTTTTTTTTTTTTTTTTTTTTATTTTATTTAAAATACAATACATAGCTTAACATAAAAACCCTTAAACTAGGGTTGATACACATTGCATATAAACACATTTTGAAAACAATCTCTCAGAACGTACAATAGCAAATAAACACAATATTAACAAACACAAGAGGTTACACAATTATACTAGAAAATATCGCTTGTGACAAAACATAACATTGAGAAGATGGGCAATCTTAACCCTATGTACACAAGAACAACAACAAGAACATAACATGTAGGTGACCCCTGTAGCAGGTTCAATAATACAAATAAAACCATAATCCCTTCGGGTATACACTATTTACATAATATACTGGGACATTGCCAATGCACAATACAATACAATAAGAAGAATAGTATGATAAATATATAAATATATCGGTTACTCACAACCAACACAAATAATCGATAACCGAAAGAACCTACATCACAATCTCATGATAAAGCAAAGTACATACTCGCCTTACCACAAGTCTTACGAGTCAGCCACAAAACTAGAAAAGCCATAATCATTCCGCACTCATCTACAGGCTATACACATTATATAACATAGCAATAAAATGCTCGGTACAAACACACAAAACCCCGTTTGCCAGGCCATAGCCGAAAGGTACATCAAGTACTTCAACAAAGAAAGAAGGCAGTAGACTCTGACTTAAGACATCTATAACACATATAACTTCACCACCACATCCACTCACACAACCACATTTTCCTCAACCACGCATTACACAGATACACACAGTAAACCAGCCGTTGTGCATACCCAACCCCGGAGACAAGCCCGTTCCATCCCCTGAAATTCACTCCCCCCCCCCTTTCACAACGTTAACAATGCTCTCACACTCATACTACGGTACCCTGCTGAAAAAGCCTGGTCCCAGCGACTTCCATATATTTCCCGATTATAACACAACGTTCTATAAATGGTCCCCGCCAACACCCTTTTGCGCACCTCCCAATCCCCATTCCTTCTCATTGCCCAGGATACAAAAACAAAATCCGCAATTATATACGTGATTGCACGTTGCACAGGCGCCTCGACGCCTCCCACGTCCAAACTTAACGCCCTCAATACTAATATCCCGCCTCCTCCCACTGTCCTCAGAACCTTACCCATCCATTCCCTGATACTCCCCAAATTATCACAAAAATACACTACATGAAACGCAGTCTCCTCATCCCCGCACACCCGACACGCGCCCTCCACCATCAACCCTCTTTCCTTAAGTGCAGCACCCGACGGCAGTATACCATGGAGAAAACGGAAAAATACCTCTCGCACATTTGGACGCACGCGCATCAACCGTAATCTTTCCCATATATCCTTCCACGCATACATAGGGTAGATACTCTCAGCCTTCACGACTACCTTCGCCCTTACAACACGCTCTAAAACACCCACTCGAACTTTATTAGGGTCCCGTACATGCAGCAACGCCCGCAACACGTCTTCACACACTTTCATCTCCGACCCTCCCCACCACATTCGCACCTCTTCATGCAAGCCATTCACGCCCCTCCCTGCATGACCCCTCACACGGCGTAACCCCCACTTCAAATAAATGCACTTGACTCTTAACCGTAAATCAATCAACCCCAATCCTCCTCTGTTGACCGGTAAAGTAACCACACTTCTACTCAACCATTCACACCCGGAACCCCAAAGAAAATGGAAAACCCTCTTTAACAGCCTCGTAACATCCGGACCTGCTAACGGATATACCGCAGCCACGTGCCAGACTTTACTGTATAACAACACATTCACAACAATCTTTATTAGCACTACCAACACTGTGGCGTCTTTATTAGCACTACCAACACTGTGGCGTCTTTATTAGCACTACCAACACTGTGGCGTCTTTATTAGCACTACCAACACTGGCGTCTTTATTAGCACTACCAACACTGTGGCGTCTTTATTAGCACTACCAACACTGTGGCGTCTTTATTAACACTTTACCAACACTGTGGCGTCTTTATTAACACTTTACCAACACTGACTAGACTTTATTAACACTTTACCAACACTTTATAACTAATTTACGAACACCAATAATTTGTTATAATCAGTTTATATTTATTTTTTAATTACTTTATAAACATTGATTAGTTCTTAACACTTTAAGAACGTTGACGAGAACTTTATAAATTTTTATAACCACTTAACTTAAAGTGACGAGTTTTGATAGCACTTTACAAACACTGATAAAATTTTTTATCAGTTTCCAGCGCAGAGCAACAGTGTTGAAGACACTTAACTTGCCGATAACACTTCGCTGCTGTGATATAACGGCGAGATTCATCAACGTTGATGATAATAACACATACACCTGGCACATCAACGTTGATGATAGTAACACATACACCTGGCACATCATCAACGATGATGATAGTAACACCTACACCTGGCACATCATCAACGTTGACGATAGTAATACTAGCCACACACTCAACTGTCCCATCAACATCTTCAGTACACAGATCAGTAGCCTAAAGAGGCAAGGGTATATACCCTGAGGTGTTTATTGAGTTTTAATACACCGCTTCGTCCACTTTGTGTGGGATTAAACTGTTCTTGCTTGCTGACTGGATTATTAGGTTCAAGGTTGTCGACTTCGCGAGGGTCATTAACGCTGCACATTACCTGCACACCACCACTTAAGGACTCTTTTATCATTAAAATGGACATTTAACTGTATATATACACAGATACACCTTTGTTTATACATACCAAGAAACACGTTTCATTGCACATATACCGATGTATATTAGATAAGAGATATACACCTCTGTTAGTGTAGAGCAGTGCGTGATGATGGACGGCCTCGTACAGTGGCTGGAGTGACTGAAACACTCATCACAAGAAGCTCCGAGAAATTCAGTTTCGGAGCTCCGAAGTTGCTGGTCAGGTCTGCCTCACTTACCTATGCTGCATTAATACTTGACGTATGACTGATGAATTTGTGGCTTAGTAGACGTTAATATGCTCCATGTGCCAATAATTTATTGTCATTACTTTAGTTATTATTTCTGCCATGGATTATTTTTTATTGATTGAACTTGATTGGTCGAAAAATATACAATGTAAACCGTTGTGTGTGTGTGTGTGTGTGTGTGTGTGTGTGTGTGTGTGTACTCACCTATTTGTACCCACCTATTTGTGGTTGTAGGGGTCGACTCATAGCTCCTGGCCCCGCCTCCTCACTGGTCGCTACTAGATCCTCTCTCTCCCTGCTCCATGAGCTTTATCATACCTCTTCTTAAAGCTATATATGGATCCTGCCTCCACTACATCCAGACTGTTTCACTTCCTGATAACACTGTGACTGAAGAAGTACTTAATAACATCCCATTGACTCATCTGAGTCTTCAACTTACAATTGTGAACCCTTGTTTCTGTGTCCCATCTCTTGAACATATCGTCTCTGTCCACCTTGTCAATTCCTCGCTATCATGTCTCCCCTAACCCTCCTGTCCTCCATTGTAGTCAGGTCGATTTCCCATAACCTTTCTTCGTAGGACATTCCTCATAGCTCTGGGACTAGTCTTGTTGCAAACTTTGGCACTTTATCTAATTTTTTGATGTGCTTGATTAGGTGTGGCTTTCAAACTGGTGCTGCATACTCCAATATGGGCCTGACGTACACGGTACACAGAGTCTTGAACGATTCCATACTGAGGTATCGGAAAGCTATTCTTAGGTTTGCCAAGCACTCATATGCTGCGGCAGTTATCTGGTTGATGTGCGCCTCAGGAGATGTTCTCGGTATTATACTTACCCCAAGATCCTTTTCCTTGACTGAGGTTTGCCGTTTTTAGCCACCTAGCCTATACTCTGTCTGCAGTCTTCTTTGCCCTTCGCCGATCTTCATGACTTTGCATTTGGCGGGTAAAATCGAGGAGCCAATTGCTGGACCAGGCTTGCAGTCTGTCCAAGTCTCTTTGTAGCCCTGCCTGATCCTCATCAGATTTAATTCTCCTCATTTACTTCACATCATCTGCAAACAGGGACATTTCTGATTCTATCCCTTCCGTCATGCCATTGACATATTCCAAAAACAGTACTGGTCCTAGGACTAATCCCTGTGGAACCCCGCTCGTCACAGGCGCCCACTCTGACACCTCGTCACGTACCATGACTCGTTGTTGTTGCTGTGTCAAGTATTCTCTGATCCATTGCAGTGTCTTTCAAGCTGTTATGGGTGCCCGATCATCTAGCTTTTTCACTAATCTCTTGTGAGGAACTGTGTCAAAGGCCTTCTTGCAGTCCAAGAAAATGCAGTCTACCCACCCCTCTCATGTCTTTCTTCCGTTACCTTGTCATAAAACTCTGGTAGGTTTGTGACACAGGATTTCCCTTCCCTGAAAGCGTGCTGGTTGTCACTTACAAGCTTTCTTTCTAGGTGCTCTACCACTCTTCTGATAATCTTCTACATGATTTTGCATACTATACACATCAGTGACACTGGTCTGTAGTTTAATGCCTCGTGTTTGTCTCCTTTCTTAAAGATTAGGACAACATTTGTCGTCTTCCATACCTCAGGTAGTTGCCCAGTTTCAATGGAAATCTTGAAGATTGTTGTTAGTGCCACACACAGCATCTCTGCCCCCTATCTAAGGACCCATGGAGAGATGTCCGGTCCCAACGTCTTTGAGGTATCGTGTTCACATAACAGCTTCATCACCTCCTCCTTGGTTGTGTGTATTTTTCCATCACTTGTTGGTGTATCCCTTGTTGGTGTATTCCCCTGTTTTAATTTCCTGGAGTCCTTCCTGTCTCCTCTGTAAATACTTCTTTAAATCTCATGTTGAGCTCCTCACTTCTTGGTCATATCTTGTGAACATTCCATCATCCTTCCTCATCCCGATTATCTGGTCCTTGATTGTTGTTTTCCTCCCGATGTGGCAATACAAAAGTTTCAGGTCAACGACTTTCGATTTTATGTCATTTTCGTATTGCCGCTGGGCCTCTCTCCTTATCTGCGCATACTCGTTTCTGGCTCTTCGACTAATCTCTTTATTTTCCTGGATCATTTGTCTTTTGTACTTTTTCCATACTCTAGTACACTTAGTGTTTGCCTCCCTACACCTTTGGTTGATCCAAGGACTAGTTCTGATCTTCCCATTATTTCTATTTCTCTTGGGAACAAACCTCTCATTTGCTTCTTTGCATTTTCTTGTCACGTAGTCTATCATTTCGCTTACTGATTTTCCTACCAATTCTCTTTCCCATTGAACCTCTTGAAGAAAGTTCCTCATGCCCATGTAGTCCCCCCCTTTTGTAGTTTTGCTTCTCCCATCCTACTCCTGCTACCCTCTCCACTTGAAACTCTACTACATATTCAGATCTGAGAACCATGAGATCAGTAGCTTTGAGTGGCCTTTCGTAAGTGATGTCCTCGATGTCCGAACTAATCGAGGTGAATACGAGGTCCAGTCTTGCTGGTTCTTCCTCACTTCCCTCTCTCTGGTAGTAGCCTTAACATGTTGATGCATAAGGTTTCCCAGTACCTCATCCATCAACTCACTCTCCATGTTTTGGGACCTCCATGTGGCTCCAGATTTTCCCAGTCAGTCTCCTTGTGACTGAAACCACCCATAGCTAGCAACTTTTCTCTACCCGTGTGAGCTCTTCTGGCCACCTCAGCTAGTGTGTCCACCATTGCTCTGTTGCTCTCTTCATAATCTTCTCTTGGCCTCCTGCAGTTCTGTGGTGGGTTGTACTTCACTGCAATTACCACCTTAGGGTCCTCAGACTGAAATGTTCCTACTATGTAGTCTCTCTTGCCTACTCCATCCACTCCTTCAATTTCCTCAAATCCCCATCGATTTTATATGAGCAGTGTAACTCCGCCTCCCACTCTGCTCCCTCTGTCTTTCCTCAGGTTCTGATATCTGGGTGGAAAAATTGCATCTGTTATCAACTTGGTGAGTTTCGTTAATGTGAGTGCTATGATGTCTGGAGATGTCTCCTTGATTCTTCATGCCACTCATCACATTTATTTGTTATTCCATCCGCGTTTGTATACCAAACTTTCAACTTATTTTCTAAAACTGTGGTCTGGGGGATACACTGGGGCTGGGGAAGTGGGAGACCTGGCGAGGAACTATGTTGGGTTTCTGTGAAGGTGGAGTTTCTGATGAGAAGGGTGGGGGCAGTGGGTGCGGCATGTGGATATTGGGTTAGATTGTTTGGTTGCAATGAGGTTGTAGTGGTTGAGGGCCTTCTGTAGTTGGGTCTGAGGGAGGTTGTATTTGTTCTTCCTCTTGAGTCTGGATTCTCCTGCCCATCTCCGTCTTTGCCTCTCTTTCCTCCTTGCCTCTTCATGCCCTCTCATTCAGTTTCTGCTTTTCTTCTGTGTGTGTGTGTGTGTGTGTTTGTGTGTGTGTGGTGTGTGTGTGTGTGTGTGTGTGTACTCACTAATTGTGGTGGCAGGGGTCCCAGACTCAGCTCCTGGCGCCGCCTCTTCACTGATCTCTACTAGGTCCTCTCTCTGCTTCCTGAGCTTTGTCACATCTCGTCTTAAAGCTATGTATGGTTCCTGCCTACACTACTTCACTTGCTAGGCTGTTCCATTTCCTGACGACTCTGTGACTGAAGAAGTACTGAGTCTTCGGCTTCCAATTGTGACCCGTTGTTTCTGTGTCTCCTCTCTGAAACATCCTGTCTCTGTCCACCTTGTGTGTGTGTGTGTGTGTGTGTGTGTGGTGTGTTGTGTTGTGTGTGTGTGTGTGGTGTGTGTGTGTGTGTGTGTGTGTGTGTGTGTGTATGTGTGCGTGTGGTGTGTGTGTACTCACCTAGTAAATCACCTAGTTGAGGTTGCAGGGTCGAGTCCAAGCTCCTGGCCCGGCCTCTTCACTGGTCGCAACTAGATCACTCTCCCTGAAACCGTGAGCTTTATCATAAACCTCTGCTTTAAGCTAGGTATGGATCCTGCCTCCACTACATCGCTTCCAAACTATTCCCCTTCCTGACACTCTGTGGCTGAAGAAATACTTCCTAACATCCCTGTGATTCATCTGTGTCTTCAACTTCCAACTGTGTTCCCTTGTTGCTGTGTCCAATCTCTGGAACATCCTGTCTTTGTCCCCCCTTTTCCCAAATTTCCCCTAAGTATTTTTTATGTTTATCCATTCCCCCCTATCTCTCCTGTCCTCCAGTGTCGTCAGGTTGATTTCCCCCTTAACCTCTCCTCGTAGACATACCTCTTAGCTCTGTGACTAGTCTTGTTGCAAACCTTTGCACTTTCTCTAGTTTCTTTACGTGCTTGGCTAGGTGTGGGTTCCCCAAAAGGTGCCGATACTCCAATATGGGCCTAACGTACAAAGGGTACAGGGTCCTGAACGATTCCTTATTTAAAATGTCAGAATGCTGTTTTGAGGTTTGCTAGCGCCCATAAAGCTGCAGCAGTTTATTTGGTTGATGTGCGCTTCAGGAGATGTGCCTGGTGTTATACCACCCCAAGATCTTTTTCCCTGAGCGAGGTTTGTAGTCTCTGGCCCCCTAGACTGTACTCCGTCTGCGGGCTTCTTTGCCCTTCCCCAATCTTCATGACTTTGCACTTGGGATTGAACTCCAGGGGCCAATTGCTGGACCAGGTTTGCAGCCTGTCCAGATCCCTTTGTAGTTCTGCCTGGTCTTCGATCGAATGAATTCTTCTCATCAACTTCACGTCCCTCTCAAACAGAACACTTCGGAGTTTATTCCTTCCATCATTTCGTTCACAAAAACCAGAAACAGCACTGGTCCTAGGACTGACCCCTGCGGACCCCGCTGG